>JAQRFW010000012.1:0-241415 GCA_039762375.1 Keqinozyma sinolaborantium | reverse complement strand
AACCTTGGCCAATGGAGCACCTCTACCTGGGTCGTGGATGATTTGCTTGACAATACCACGGACGTAACCGTGACGTTCAGCATAATCCAAAGTTCTCAACTTGGCAGCACCTTTTCTACCCTTGGTGTGGGAAGTGAAAATGGAACCAGCACCCTTTCTTTGGTTACGAATAACTCTACCCATGATTAGTGCAGAAAAATTTCATGAAAAGTTTTGAGAAAAGTTGGTGCGAATACACGTCACGTGCGCACACATAGGGCTCCCATCAACTTCATTAAACTATGAGTTTGCATTGATACATACCAACTATTTTCACCGCCAGCTAACTTAATAACTAGCAATCGAGTAATCACTTTTGTCAGTCGTTTTTGGGTTCGTCTTTGGGCACTCTGGCGTCAACAGCAATGTCAATAATGATATTTCTGCCGTTGATCTCTTTACCATTGAATTCTTTGACAGCCTTCAATTGGGTTTCTTCATCGACAAACTTTACAAACGCAATCCCCTTGTTGAAGATGGGCTTGCCTTTCTCGGTTTGTCTCTTGAAAACATGATAGGGCACTTTTCTGAGAGGAACATGGATCCATTTGGGCTTAAGAGGCTTGAACATGGCGTTCAACATCTTATAGTCGGCCTTGTAATCCAAGTTGGTGATGAACACCGTGTCCTGGGAGGCCTTGCCCTCGGGGATCTTGAGTTTCTTGGGTTCCTTTGGTTCCTTTACTGGTTCAGCAGCAGCACCGTCTTCTTTGGCAGGCTCAGGTTCTTCGGATTTTGGCTCGGGTGCTGGGTCCTTTTTGGGTTTGGCCTTGGCCGCCTGCTTGGCCTTTTTGGCGGCTAATTGCTCGGCCCGCTTGGCCTTGAACAACTCATTCTTCTTCTGTTTCTCCTCTTCCGTTGGAGGAGGAACCGCCTTCTTGACATAAATTTTTCTGTTCTTGAACTCTTTGCCATTGAACTTCTCAATAGCGTCGTCTGCTTGTTGTTCCGTCTCAAACTGAACAAACGCAAACCCTAAATGCTTATTGACCGTTTTCTTCCCGAGCTTTAACACCTTGCTAGGGATATCGATATCGGTAACCGTTAAACCTTCGAAAAATTGTTTCAAGTCTTCCTCATTGGCTTTGAAATCAACGTTTCCGATGTATATTCTGTCGGCAATGATCTCCTTCTCGACTGACATCTTGACTTAACTGTGATTACTGTTCAATTCTTAATGTAGTGGTGGTGATGGTCGTAGTTTGAGAAATTGTCACTGGTCCGAAATTCGCCCGGGCACACAACCCGATTCCTTGATGAGCGAATAAGGTGTGAGCGACATCCTCTAGATTGTCGGCCGGTGCGACCCAGCGCCTATTGCGGACGTCGCTACCGCTGGGCCACCACCCAGAATATTCTATTTCGACATATTCACGTGACCACTTTTGCAGGCTATCTACACCTCCGTATCGTTTATGTTTATTGTTTTGGGTCTAAGGACGTCCGACGCCCACAATGATAAATATGACAATATTTAGAGATTACTTCAATTTGTAGAATAAGGTTGGGGCCACACAGTCGTTAACACAGTGTTGCAAGTGGAAATATTCTTCAACACAGTCTTCTTTGTAATCCTTTTCGTCGTAACCTTCCTCTTCCATCTCCTTTGTGACTCTCTCCACACATTCGTGGAAATGATGGTTGAATGGATGACATGGGGCTGATTCGGTACATTCAGCTCTGGCCACATCCAATGGGTCGGCGGCCTCTTCTTCATCTTCGTCGTCTTCGTCTTCATCTTCATCTTCCTCCTCCTCTTCTTCCTCTGCCTCTTCCTCACCGGCTTCAGAAGATTCGGTCGATTCTTCAGTAGACTCTTCTTGGACGTCTTCTTCAGGCTGAAAAATTGTTAGTACTCGGAAGAAAACCTCTATTGGGCGGTACATACCTCCTCTGCGTAAGCAGTTGGAAGAGCTAACTCTATTAAGTCTTTTAAGAAGGACATGGTGAAAATGTTTCGATAAATTGAGAATAACCCAAATGCCATTGGTTGAATTGCGAACCGGGTAAAATCGTGCCGGTCACGTGGAAATACCCTCGTAACTCAACTGGATCTACTGATTCTACACTGTTCATGCTCTATCGATACATTATTATTTAAGCAGCCTGTTGAGGAGGAACGTCAGAGTTCTTAGCCTTCTTAGCAAGTTTAGCTTGAGCCTTAGCACCCATGACACCACCACCCCAGTGTCTTCTGGAGTCTTCGTATTTCTCAGTGAAGTTAGCGTTGATGGTAGAAACCAACTTGGCCAATTCAGATTCGTCAGCGGAAGCGACTTCGGTCAAAGCAGCGACGGAAGAGGTCTTCTTGTGAACTAAAGTACCTAATCTGGCCTTACCCTTCACAATGGCGTATGGAACACCCATCTTTCTACAAAGAGCTGGCAAGAAAATAACCAACTCGATTGGGTCAACGTCGTTGGCGATCAAGACCAACTTAGCCTTCTTGTTTTCAATCAAAGAAACAACGTGGTTTAAACCGTACTTGACAACAACTGGCTTTGGAGAAGCGTCCTTAGCAGACTTACCTTCAGCAATAGCAGCGGCTTCTTTGGTCAATCTTTCCTTCTTCTCAGCAGAGGTTTCTGGCTTGTATTTGTTGAACAACTTGAAAGTTTGAGCAGCGGTGTTCTTGTCCAAGGTGTTGGAGAATTGGGCAATAGCTGGAGGAACCTTCAATCTCAAGGACAAGATCTTTCTTTGTCTTTGGAGTCTGACGTATTCTGGCCATTTAACGAATCTGGACAAGTTTCTCTTTGGTTGAACGGCTTGTCCGATACCAAAGTTCTTTGGGGTGGATTCGACCAATGGGTTCTTAGCAGAGCTAGAAGCCTTGGTGGACTTGGAAGCTAAAGGAGCTGGGGCGACTTTCTTACCTTTTGGAGCCATCTCGATAGTACTGAAATTTTTTTTTTCAGTTATGAGGATTAAGGTGCTCAACACACACGTGACAGAGTGACTGTGTTTTCGCACTTGATCCGTTTCTCAATTAGGACATCTATATGCAGGCGCGGAAATTCCGCCAGTGGCAGCTGATGGATTGGCAGTGCGGGTTCTATGCATCCAGAATCCGTGATAGTCACTTCTAGTGCGTAGAACGTTTTGAAGAACAAAATATGTTTTTCATGTAACATCCTTATCTACAAAGTTTAACCCCAGTGTGGAGCCCATATCTTTACATAAGTCTATTGTCACCGACCTAAAAAGTTTATTTGGCGGTATTGATTTCCTATTCAGTGGAACTCAAATTTCAGTGTTTTTGTTACATCAACCGTATTAATCTATTATACTATATTATCGTAATTCATTATCATTAGTTTCGTCAGCCAACCACCGGCAGTTGCACCAGCCCTTGATGGTGTACTGGGACTTGGTGACGCCGGAGTTGGGGTTCGACCCGTTGACCAAAAACTTGCCAGGAATTAGCCCCGACGGTTTCAAACTGGATTTGCAACTCCATGGTAGGTAGTTACCATGTTTCATGGTGATACTCGTATTACCATCATTGTCACTACCTACATAGACGTAGTTTGAATAGTCGATCGAGCTACTGGGGCAAGAGTCTGGGCGGGGGTCGAGGATGATGTTGTTCCAGAGCTTCTCTTTGGACAAATTGGAAATTCGGAACAAGTTATGCTGGTGGTGGAACTGTCTCACGCCGTCGCTGAGAATCAACGCCTCGTTGATCTCGCTGGTCTGAGGCAACGTCCCGCCCATGCGGGCATTGTAGTCCAAGGCGTACAACTTGAGGAAATTGGCATTAATGCGTTCGTCTCTGTTGCGGAACATCCGACAATTGAGCCGCTCGGTGTCGGAGCCGTCGTACGTCTCAAACTTGTAGGTCTTCATCTCGACCTCGTCGTGGGGCTGGATTAGATTCAAGATTTGGAAATCGTCATTCAAATACGATTTCTTGATGGAATCCGGAACTGGTTTGGCCCGATAAATATTTTGCCGCTCCAAAAGCCGGGAAAGCGAGCTGGCCGAGCTCATGGATGGCTTGGACGGCGTGGCTGTGGCCGTGCAATTACTGACCGACGACTTGGACCGAATTTTCAGCTTTACGCTAAGCGGACTTACCGAATAAATCGAATCGTTGTAGGAAGAGATGGACGAAGTGTCAAACGACTCGTCACCCGAATTGCACGAGTCGTTGTCGCTGTCGAAGTCGAAGCTCAAGCTCTTGCTCATGTTGATGAGCGGATGTGGTGGAGATGAAGCCTTATTATGCTTTATGGTGGTGATATTGATATAGCTGGGCGAATGTTTTAGTGACTTGGCGGTCCCTATCGACTGGGGCGCCTTCGCCGGCCTATATCGTCTGACCTCCTTGCGAGGAATACAAATAGGATTAGCCATTAATAACGGAAAGGAGATTCAAACGTATAAATATGGCAATTTATATTTTTTGTGTTAGTAAGTTAACGGTAATTCCAAGCGCAAAAAAAAAATGTAGCTGTGCCGTAAGACTGTACGATCAAGGTTATGTTATTCGCACCTGCCCGATAAACTTTATTGACGTTAATGTTGTATTGAGGATCCGGGATATGGGATATGGGAATTATGATATATTTATCAAAACTATTAACGTTTATTTGACAGGGCAGCTGTTATCGACATGCACCCAACGGAATTTGTTGCTGTAGTTGGCCACTTCCGGTTTATATATCCACGCGTCACGTGACACATTTTTGCCGAGTTCCGTGAATTCGTCGGCTTTTCCACCTGGTTATCCGCTCGTTATCTGGCATTGACCCCTTTCGTCAATCTAGAGCATTTCCCGATTCCTATCCCTGTACATATCGCCCTCGTAGTCCATTTCTTCCAATTCGTCTAATTCCACCTCGTGGGCGTTTCCCACCACCTCGTATTGATTCATTTTGGGCTTATCTTTATGATAAAATTCGTCAAAAATCCGGTCTATCTCTTCCAACTCCACTCCTTTAGTCTCAGGATAGAAGAAGATCACCACGAATATTGAGATCACACACGACGTAGCTGGGAATAGGTACATTCTCCAAGTAATTGTGTGCTGCAAAATTGGCGTGAGCTGGCCAACTATATAATTTGCAAGCCAATTTGTAGCCGTAGCCAACGACACTCCTTTGCTTCTGATGGCCAATGGGAACACCTCTGGCGGAATCAAAAATCCAATAGGGCCCCAACTGTATCCAAATGATGCATTATAGATGATAACCAATAATGCGGTAAGATTGGGCGTAAATCCCTTGTCTAAGAATAGCACTACTGCTATCAAATAGAGACAGATAGCCATGGAAATGCCCCCACTGATAAGAATGGGCTTTCTGCCCCATTTATCCGCCAAAAACCAAGGCGGAATCGTGGAAAGCAAATATACAATTCCATTGATTCCGGTCATGAGCAACGCATTAGAATTGGTGAAGCCAGCTTCTCCAAAAACCATGGGGGCATAGTAGGATATGATGTTGATCCCGTTGAACTGAGCAAATGCAAACGAGGAACACGCAATCAATACCCTGGTAGTATAACTCTTGAACATATTCCTCCATGACCGTTCGTATTTTGGAATTAATATTCTTTCGTTCAAGATACTATTTTTGATCAAGAAAAACTCCTTGATAGGCTTATTGTATTCTGGGGAAGATTCGTAGAGCAAGGCCAAGACGTGGAATCCCTGTTGATCCTGATCCACATCCAATAAATAACGAGGACTCTCCACAATAAAGAACCCTCCCAAAAATAGAAAGAGGGCTATAATGACTTGGACAAAGAGCGGAAGACGCCATGAAAGATTGGCAGCGAATGTATGGGGGTTTGTTCTTGCATCACCGACGTTCTGAATGAAATAGCAAAAATAGTCCACCCAGACACTCAAACAGTAACCGCAAATATTACCAGTGAATTCAGCACACACCAATTTACCTCTCTCTTCACCTGGAGAAATCTCACATTGATAGGACGGAACAATTGTACTCAACACTCCAACTCCAAATCCACTCAACACTCTTCCAACTCCAAAAACATAAAGATTTGTAGCAAAAGATTGAAGGCACCCGCCCACCATGAATACAAATGTTCCAATTAAAATCGTTCTTTTACGGCCAAACAAGTCGCTCAACTTGGCCACAAGTAAGGCACTGATCATAGCTCCAATCTCCAAAATTGAAATGACCACTCCAATCTCGGCAGGCGTCGGATGATTGAAGTATAAGATAAAAGTATCAAACGTCAATATTCCCGAGCACACACCTTGTTCATACCCAAACAAAGAGACAAACAACGACACGAACGCCGAAGTGAAGTAGACCAAGCGGTTTCCTTTGAACGAGAGCGGCCTGGTATACCCTTTAAAGTCAAAGTCGATATGATTATAGCGATTTCCAAAGTCGTCCGTATAATCGTTTTCGGTATACCTTACGGGGTCGTCAGCGTCATCATCGTCTTCATCATTGCCGTCTTTAGAGCTACTGCTGGCGTACTCTTTGTGAAAGTTCTCCAATTTCAAACCTTTGAAGTCTTTTAGTGCCTTGCTATCATTTAACTTATGGCGGGCAGTTTTGGCCAGATTCACGTCCAAAAGTTCGTGATTTTCGGCGCTATCAAGCATAAAGTCCGAGAGATCCTCCCGGGACCCATTGGAGCCCCTGTGGACCTCATTACCGACACCGTTGATGTCGTCAAAAGGGTTAGTCGTCATGACGTCACTGTACGCGAAAGTAATGTTGAGTAGGAATTTTCAAATCCGCTACTCCAGAGAATAGTGTGAGGAATAAAACCTAATCTACAGGCGACTATGAATATGTTTTATGAGAAAGCTACCTATTTACGTTTGATGTAGCTTTCGATGTAGAAAGCAGCAAATAATCCAGTCAATGGAGTCAAATAACTGACGTTGATGATCAAAGGCAATGCTTGATCTGGGGTGCTGATACAGTTGACCAATTTGTTAGTAGACAAATCAGTAAAGTAGACAAAACTGTGCAAGATGGCCAAGGATCCACCAACCACGAATTGAGTGATTTGCATGGAAGTAAGCATCCGTTTAAAGATGTTTGGCACTCTGATTTTCAAGCAGCTCAACGAGAAGTAAAAGTACATCAATGAGTGAATAAATGAGTTGAAAACAACGAAAATCCAGATAGGAGGACTCTGGAACCGGATTCCGGCCCACATACACATGATAGCTCCCGAGTGGTGGTAACTCTGTAACAAGGAAGATGGCTTACCTTTAAGTAAGATGATAATAGTGTCTAAAATCTCGTAGAACTTGGACATGTAGAACCACCATCCAATGACAAGCAAGCTGTGGAATGGCACCTCTAAGTTGAACAAACCGTTGTTGATGTCGCAAATAGTTTGCACGACGGTTTGAAATTTCGACTGCAAATTGTAGTTGATGCTTAATGTGGAGTTGACAGTCTCAAAAGTGGCCTTGATAAGTTTGCTGGTCTTTTCCATCGACTGGATCATGCCGACGAACGACCAAACGGAGTATACACATAAGAATACATTATGCAAAAAAACAAATGCCTTAAAGGCCGTAGTCTTGGTTAAAGCAAAAGGTGCAGCTGGAATCCGTTTGGACAACGATTTACCGGGATTTTGTTTCTTGAACAATTTCTCTTGTCTTTTCACAATCAATGGGTTGACAAAATGAACGAACGTAAAATACACCAAGGCGATGGTCATTGGGAATTTCACATCCATGGATTTAACGAAAATATCGTTGAGCCATTTCAGTTCAAAAGGGGGTGGAGGAATGGGACTGTTCCCATAGTTAAAACTAAGAAGTTCTTTGCTTGGAAATCCGAAAGATACTAACTTTTCCATTTTGCCTTACAGAGGATTTTCCGGAGTTTTTATTTGGTGAGAAAAAGTTTGGGTAAAAATATTGGCATAATTAATCCTTCCCCGGAAATAGTATGAAATAAAGTTGAAGTATACGCAGTCCGATTCCGAAATTTACTACTTACTATATACCCATCTTACTGTAACATGCAACTCTTTGAGGCCTTGATAAAACCTCCAAAATATTCCTTCTTTTCTTTTATGAATACATTTCTATCTTGTTCCGAGGAACAAATTTCCTGGACCGAACTTGAGCCTTGCGTCTGGAAAAGTACTTAATTAGGATTTTTTTCGGATTGCCAATTTCGGACCAAATTTCTTACATCAAGCCCAACGAATTATTAGCATAGGTCGTGTGACGATCTAGAATCAATTCATATATTTATCATTAAAGGCTAGTTAACTTCATTAGTTATGCCACCGAGTGGTCTCTTACGCCTAACATTTCTATGTTTGGTATCTTGAATAACTTCTTGCTCAACAGGGTTGAACTTGAATTCACTTTTGTCAATGATCAAGAATTGGTTATCTCTCAAGATCTCGGTTACTCTATCGATTGCAAATTGTAGATTCTCATTGCCTTCGAAGTAACTTAACCAAATCTCGTCATGATGACTGGTATTAATGACATCGATCTCAATATTGTAAAAGATCTTGAAGGGTATTAACATGGTTTGCACATAGGTTTCATTATTACTGTTGATCACTTCACTGAAATTTTTGTTAGAAGTAATTCTGAATCTGTAGGTCTTTGGAATAATTTCCAACATCCGAGCAGTAAATATCTTCAACTTGATATCATTTCCTTTGATGTTCAACACCATCTTGTTTTTTCCTTGGAAGTCTTCAATCGACTTGGGGAAACTCAGGAAACTTTGGTATTCAAATTCAAGGTTTTTGATAGCGTTCAATTTGAAATTGTTGATCAACAACAAATAGTGGGATTTCAATAAGGTGAAATTGACAGAATTGTAGATTGAGTTGTTCAAATTCTTGCTCAAGTAGTCATAACTTAAGTTGTTCTGCAAACAGTTCACAATTAATTGATCAAGCTCATTCTTAACAAGCGGGATATTGCTAGCATTTTTTCTTGGGCACTTGATCAAAACGTTATTCAACCGGTGGAATGAATAGAAGAAATCATTATCCTTGTTCTCATTGGAGAATTTGATATAGACGTTGTACTTCTTCATGATTGATTGGATAATCATACCTCCATTACCAATGATTGACTTGTGGAAGATTTCTGGAATGTTGCACTTGAGCTCACTAGGTAACTCGAGTTCAACTAAGTTGATCAACTTGATGATAGGCGATATGTTGAAAATCTTTTCAAGAACCAAGTTGATCAAGAAGTTGTGTTCGTTGAGTGGAAGGAATTTGACAACAGCATTTTTGGAGCCAAATTGATTCAAGATTTTCATTATCTTACCATTCTTCTTACCACTTATGAAGTCTTTCTCCTTGGTACTCATTTCAAGGAAGAAATTAGCTTTCACAATTGGGAACCCAAAGTTCATTTGCTGAATAAACGTTTTGACATTTTCTGCAGCTCCAATAATCTCAATTCCGTTATCGTTAGTTTTAACAGTACAGTTGAAGTGAGCCATGGTTCTCACAATGAAATTGTCGAATGGTTTATCATTTGTCGTAGTCAGAGTGCTAAGCAAAATCTTGTAGTATTTGGCTGTCAATGCACTGAACTCATTGATAGTCTCTTCAATAGCGACCGAGCTATTTCCTTGAACCAATACAACATTTGAAGATTCGCCCAAGCTTGGGAGTTGGATGAAAGTTCCGTTTTCGAACATGATCTTCAATACCGAAGTCTGGTCGAATAATGTGATCAAGTCCAATTTCTCCTTGGAAACTTGAAGGGACTTGACAATCAATTCAGTTCCATCAACTTTGGAAATCAAGTCAGCTAAGGTCTTTCTGGTTTCCAAGAGTTCTATGGTTTTCTTACTGCTCATCCAGAGTTTGACATCGTTGTTGAGATATGTTTGCGAGTTGAAGAGTTCTGGAAGGAGATCAGGGATATAAATGTTGGAGTTCAGGTGTTTGGCAATTTCGTTGAAGTTGGCCAAGTTCGAACCTCCAAGGATGGGAATAGTAGACAAATTTATGTCAAGAGCTTCAATGAGATAATTGTTCAAGCTGGAGTCAATTAACAATTTGATTTGGATTTCACTCAAAGTCAAGCTATCAGTGTTACCAATAATCTGGAGTTGGTTGTCCTTGAGAAGAACTTCGATATTATATTTCGTTGCCAACAAGTTCAACTTATTGCAAAAACTGGAGTCGATCTGGGAGAATTGTTTGTCAGTTAAATTGATTAATTTGAAGCTCAACTGAGAGTAGGTTTTCATAATTTCTGATCTAGCATAGTTGATGAAGTTTTCACTTCCTTTGATGATCACAGTCATATAGTCAAGCTTGTCCAGGTAACTTGGTTGGACTACCAGAACAAGACCGTTGCCGGATCTTGACAATTCAGTAGCGGCATTGTATACATCGGTCAAATTCTCGACAATGTCAAACTTTTCGCTGAAGTGCTGAAGATACAGAATAGAGATCTTGTGCTTCCATAACCCGTTGCTGGTTTCAAACAAGTAAGGAACTGTTCTATCTTTCAAAATATATTTGAACTCCAAGTTGAAGTAAATTATGTGGGTATCCATTATTGATGCGGTTCTGCAGCCTAGGGGCCTTTGACCTTTTATAAAGAAGCTATTATTTGGTTGTATTTGTTATCGTATTTCCTAAAACAGTAATACTGCAAAAAGTGCAGCATTATTCGGAAAATAAATATCACTTACTATTTAGGACATCATTCACTATTTAGGATCTGAATGGTACAGGGGATTGTTAAGCATTGTATGACAGCTCTATTATATACGTCATTTATGTTAAATTTTTGGATTCTCTTCTGTTAAAGTTTTGGTTTGAAGAGAATACAAAAATTTAACTGTACGGTATCCACTACATTGGAGTCACTCCGCAGCAAAGTTTAAATGTTCGACCTAACGGTGACTGCATCGCGGTAGGACTTCGATACTTTGTTTGTTTTCAAGGTTTACAATTTATTAGTAGTTTAGTAGTCCAGTAAAGCTTTTATACCACCAGCAGGCTTTCTTCATTAGAGACAATGAAGAGCTCGAGAATGGCAAAGAATAGCCAGTGTCTGGCTGTAGAAAGAGATCAATTATTGCTTGAAGTTCCTTCCTTGTGATCGTGATATATATTGGCTTTCTTAGCTAAACAGGCTTATCTTAATAATTTATACCCCAACTGAACAGCGTCGTCCTTCAGCACATTTATCATGTAAGTCAAAGCATTGGGGATGGCTTCAGTGCACATCGAATGTATCTTTAGGGTAAGTTTATACTTCTAACGAAATCTATAGTCTCTTACTGTCAAAAACGTAAACCATTTCGTCCCAGCCGGTCGATGCGGCCCATCCCGGTTCACCCCAAAGACTGTAATCACAGCCTATGACGAATTCTTTATGATTGCGCATTATGCCCTGTAGCCCACCAACGGATGTATTTAAAAATCTGGCTCGTTCGTTAGATTTATCATGCCAGACCCGGCAGGTCATGTCGTAGGACGCACTGATCAACTCCTCACCACTGTGAGGCGACCAGGCCACCTTTCTCACCGCAAATTCGTGTCCTAGCATTTCGTTGTATGGAGTAGGGCCCCGAATAGAAACATTATTGAGACCCGGAACCAGTTGATGGTCCACCCGGTTGATCATCCGGAGATCCCATATTCTAATGGACTTGTCTGTTCCAGCAGTCGCCACGATATTAGATTTGTACTTATTCCAGTCACAGCTCAATGCCTCGAGGCCCATATGCCCCACAAAATCCATCGTCAACGGTCTGGGCTGTCTGATGTCCCATATTTGGATCCGCGACGACCCATTGCAACTTATGATGGTCGACGGTGAGTGTGGCGAGAATGATGCATTGTAGACGCAATTTCCAGTGCTGATCTGTTGCTGTTGATGGTGTTGCTGATGAGAAATGGGTGGTGCGGTGCTCACTTTATTGGACATGTCCTGCGGCGACGTCAAGGTCACGAGCGACTCCTGGCGCTGGGGGTTCCACACCTTGATGGTACTGTCCCACGAACTCGAGACAAACTGACCCTTGTCGACGACATTCCAATTTATGGAGAACACTTCTCTTGTGTGCTCTTTAAAATTCATCACTGGGAACTGGGGAACCGTCAAGTCAAACAACTTGATGGAGCCGTCACCGCTGGCGCCGACCAACTGGTTCTCATGGACTTCACTCCAGGCGACGTCAAAAAGACCGTCCTGGGTTTCCCATGAAATTTGGTCCACTATAGTGCCATTGGGCTCGATATTTAAGACAAACAACCGTCCATTTCCCACAAGACCGTAGTTGGCAGCAGTGGCCACCGCCAACTTGTTGTCGAAGTATGGCGAGTACTGGAGCCCATACCCGTTGTAGCCCCGAGTTCTGAACGAGAGCATTACTGAAGATGTGCGTGCGATTAAATTTGACTCACTAGTCAAGAAACTTACAGTCTAAATACTTCACCAACTTCTGGGTCGAAAGGGGCAAGTCGCCCAACTCGATGAGCCCAAGCCCAATAAAGTCACCCATCATGAGTCCGGCCTTTTGCTGACTGTATTGGAGATAGTCGAAATTGTCATCCGAGGATGTAATGTCTTCCTCCACAACAGCGTTTTCATCGAGTTCTATAGTGCTGATGCCCGTAGTAATCTTGTAGGTGCCGTCCACACCCTTCTCCTCCTGGGACGACACAAGGCTGTCCATGGGGTCGTGGGGCTTTACAGGACCATTTTGAATAAGACCCCAGATCATCCAGTAGATCTGGACAGTTGATCTCCACAAGATGCACTCGTTGTACATCTTTTTGATCTCAAGCTCTACAAGCTCGGCAGCAGTGACAGTGTTGAGGTCCACAGGCGCCACCTTCAAATTGCTGGAAGGGTACTGGAACTCGTACTCGACGTAGGACTTGATGAAGTTCAATTGCTCAAGGTGACCGGGGTACTTGTGCTCATCGAGATAGTACGACCGCGTGGGGTGGTGGTAGTCGGCCATCCACTCGCACATGTGGTTGACCAAGTCGAAGGCGGGAAAGTTGGCGCCCGAGTACTCAAAGTCAATCACCACCAAACTGTTGTCCTTTTTGTTGCTGGTGCTTTTGACGGTCTGCTCTTCGCTGAGCGTCGACACCAGGCTGACACGGCTTACGTTGGAGCTGGATGGCACAGAGATGATAATATCATCCTTGTTGAATGACTCGTGCAAGAGAAGATTTCCATATTGAGTATCGTTATGGCAAAACCGGTAGTTAGCAGAGATGTCATCCTCATTGTACTTGGAGAGAAGCCAGTCTTTGTAATTAAGGATGAGGTTCTTGAAGCTGGCGTACGAAGTTAAGAATACATCCTCTTCTTTAACGCCATTTGGCCCAAACGACGGTAAAACTTCTTCCT
Source organism: Keqinozyma sinolaborantium (assembly GCA_039762375.1). NCBI lineage: Eukaryota > Fungi > Ascomycota > Pichiomycetes > Serinales > Debaryomycetaceae > Keqinozyma > Keqinozyma sinolaborantium. The sequence goes on along the minus strand of JAQRFW010000012.1, from coordinate 228,043 downwards.
CAAAGATTTGGAGCCATTTTCCAATAAGCTTCCAGCACATGGGCAACGACGACGCATAGTCGGTGTTGTTGAGCTCGACCTTGTAGTGAAGCTCCTTCATTCTTCTGCCCAAGATCTGAGAGATGATTTCGTCTCTGATCTGTTCCTTGTCCAAGGTGATAAAGCCGTCGAGAAACTGCTCGAAGCGCCCGTTGGTGAAGATTCCCAAGAGCTTGGGGCCTATACGCTTGTGGCTCAATTTGATGAGGATCCCGAGCTCCAGCTCTCTGTCGATGATGGAATCTACATTTTTCCCGTATACTCTCAACAAAAGGGTGGGGATCTTGATCCGGTCGTCTTTGTCTTTGTATTCTACCTTATAGATGGAGTTCGTCAAGGCCCCGGAGATTCTGTTGACATTAATAAAGGCCGGGTCCAACGATTTCTTGTGCCATTTACTGATTTTCAATGCCTTGACCAACGCCCAGATGTCCTGCTTGAAGAAGTCAAGAGGCAAACTATTGTCGAGAGTGGCATTTACAGACGGTACCAGACTGTCCCCATCGATCGACGTCGGGGTGATTGCTAATTTGGTTAAGGAGCTAGAGCTAAGAGATCTTCTACCTAAAGAGGGCCGTCTACTGGAGGAGGTAGACCGGGAGTTGGCAGTAGAGTTTCTGGTCCGAGACCGGGACCGGGACCGTCTTTGCGACGGGAATATGACGGGGGAACTGATATCCATGACAATTCAAATACAAACAGCAAATTAGTTCAAATGGTTAAGATGTCTTGTGACCGTTTATCAGTAAAATCCGCTGTACCACGATGCGAATTTTGATCTCTCGCTCACGACCTTTGTTATTCGATGGGTTTAAGCCAGTACCTCGCCACGTTCGGCAGCATCGGCACCGCGTTGTCGCTCCAGTTGTACCAGCTGAAGTCAATCGAGTGCGAGACCATCAAATTCGAGCTTTCGGAGAAAATCCTGGCGTTGCAGGCCGATTTGGACTCCAAGATTCAAGAGTTGGAAAACTTCGATAAGGTCAACGAGGGCTATGTCAAGGAGATCCAATCGGCGAGCGCCCAGAACGTCAAGTCTCTTGAATCCGATATCGAGGCGCTCAAGGTATCCAAGGTCTCGTTGGAGGAGCAGGTGTCTTCTTTCAAGCGTGAGATTGCAGACTTGACCCGCCAGGTCGAGGACCACAAAACCAAGGCCCAGGCCTTGGAGGCCGCCGTCAGCAGCGCCGAGAAAGAGCGCGACGGTGCCAAAGCCAATTTCGAGTTCGAGTTGCACTCCAAAATCGATGATCTCATTGCCGAGAAAGACTTCACCATCCAGAAACTTACCGAGAAGTGCTCGGAGGTGGATGCGGTCCGGGCCAAGCTTGAAGAAGCCTTCAACAAGGACAGATTTGAGTTGCGGGAGAAACTCACCAGCCTTGAAAACACATTAGTAGCAAAAACCTCGGAATTGGAGAAGAGTTCTTCAGAAGCCAAGCATTTGCACGACGAGACCGTCCGGCTTGAGTCAGAAAACGGAATCCTCAAGCTGCAGGTCGACGAGCTCAAGTCTGCCAGCGAGGCCGCTGAAGAAGAGAGAGCCAAGGTGGCCGAAATTTCCAAAGAGTTGGAGGCCGCAAAGGAAAGACTCGACCAGGTAGAGACGTTCAAGCAGCAGTTGGGCGCCCTCACGGAAACGCACAGCCACGGCAAGCTTGAATTTGGCGAAAAAGAGTCGGACTTTTCGGTGACGAAAGACTACTTTGAGCTGCTCTTGAACAAAATTACCGTCTCCAGCGACGAGATCACCGAACTCAAGAAACAGGCATCTAAACACGAGGAAAACGAGAAAGCGCTTCAACTGAAACTCGACAAGTCCGTATCCGAGATCAAGGATCAATTGGAGTCTACAACGGCCAGTTTGAAGGCTCAATTGGCGGAAGCCGAAAACGCTCTCACCCAGAGACAGACCGACGTCAAGTTGTACAATGTGGTCAAGGGCCAGATTGACCAATTGTTCGAGAAGATAAAAGGGAACTACGCCGAGATAGAGAACATAGAGGTGGACGATGAGGAATACGAGATCGAGGAAACGCTCGAAGTGGAGGCCCCAACCGAGCAAGAAGAGAAATCAGCGGTCGATGACGCAAGCAGTAGAGAAGCTTCCCCAGACACAACCAAAAAAGGGCCCAAAACGACGACCATCTTAAAGGGGAACAGTGAAACAAGAAAAACCACTCAGATATTAAAAGCATTCGAAGACATGAAACGAGCCCATGAGGACAAAAATGATCAGAGGGAACGCATCAATAACGGATTGGTCGAAAAATTAAAAGAATTAACTCAGAAAATCGCTGATCAAGATAAGCAACAAACCACAATTAAAGGCGACCTTGCAAAGCAACAAGAATTGGTCGCTACTTACAAGAGCCAAATCCAGCAACTTCAGGACACTGAGAATAAATTGAAGCAAGAGATCAAGGAGCATAAAGAAAATGAACAACGAATGGAAGAATTATGTGGGACGCTAAAACAGAAAGATGATAAAATAACCACCCAAATTGAGCAAATGAGGGAGGAGAATAAGATCTTATTAGCGGCGAGACTAAAGTGGGACGAGAAAATCGTCGATGAGGATAATCGTAATCGGCAGCTTAATGAAGAGAATGTGGATTTGAAACAGCAACTACAATCTCAAAACCAAGAAATTGGCCATCTTAAAGCCCAAATACAAGCATTACAAGAAAAAGAGAAGATATTTGAGTCGAGTGCGTTGGAGGTTCAACGAATTCTCACTGCACAAAATCGACGGGTTGCTGACGGCCAACCTGAAATTGATCTGACACCTGAAAAAATTCTGGCTCAATAAAAAAAAAGTCAATGAGGTACACATTTTATATTAATTAGTGTTGTGTTATAAATAACATTTACTAGAAAATAGAAACCTTGAGCCAGCAATTACGTATACACTTATTTAAGGTTAATTAAACACTTTGAAGTATAACACGTACAAGTTTAATTATATTCTCAAATATGGTAAATTGTTACAGGCAAGAATTATGAGATTTAGGACTTTGCTGGCACTTGTAAATTAACCCCCATTTATTTTTGAAGGACCGATCTTACGTCTGGATCTGATACCCACTAATTACCAATATTTACATTCAACCCAACCTGGTCCGTAATGGCTTGAGTAATTTAGGCGATCAACCCAAACCAATTTACCGTAAATCCTGATTAAAGAGGTTTTAAACACACTTTGCCCTAAATTGTTTATGTATATATTTATATTATCACCGCACCCTTTTTACCAGGCTGTCTTAGCCAAGTCTCAGAACCACCGTATAACCATTTCATCTCACATACCACCCTGCCGATTGTTCTTACTACTTGTCCGGATTCCTCCTGTTATTATTCCGACATTCCATCGTCCGTCACCCAACTTTTGCCTTGTTGGAGCTAAAATACTTGACTGTTCCAAGTGACTTTATTGTTGCTTTGACATCTAATCCTTCTTTTTTATATCCGGCATCTGCCCGATTGCTGTGAACTTGTTCAGTATTCCTCGAACTTTCTTCGTATTGTGTTCAGATCCTCCACAGCTGTCAAATGGCTAAGGTACTTGCGCTAAAGAGGAACAGCTCGGTGAGCAGCTCTCACTCCAACTCCTCTAACAAGACCATCACCCGGTCTTCTCCCAGCGCTGCTCTGAATGTCAACACCAGGGCCACCAGCCGGAAATCATCCAGTTCCCTAAGAACCGTCAACCCGGAGTCCCAAGATAAGTACATCAAGATAATTCTTAAGCGGTTCAAGAGAATCGAGATAACTCTAGGCAAGTTCAACTCCAAGCACCACGGAACCCCTAAGACAAACATCCTCCGTACAACACTCTTGCCGTTCTTGAGGTCCGAAGATGCTCTTGACATTACTCGGTTTGGTCCGAAGGTCCATAAGAGTTTGATTAGCGTAGGAACCTCTATCATGAAACGTTGGTGGACCTGTTTGCTTAACCTCTTGGTCTCCAACTCGCAGTCGGCCCAGACCTTCTCCAGCATCGACAGAAGTGCCTACCTCGAGTGCATTTCCCGAATAATATCTCGGTCCGAGTGGTTTTACGTCGATGAAGACTTGTTTGAGAACTATAAAGAGCTCTTGTGCTTGACCTTGGACTACTCCATCCAGAGATTGCAGACCATCAAGATCATCCCGTTGTCGATCTCTGCCTTCATCGGTAAAGTGTTTGCCTACTCATTTTTCACTTTACCTCGGGTGGGCCAAGCGCTTCTCTTCCTCTTGAACGTCAAACAATCGGTGTTCGAAAAAACCGTACGGCCTCTCAACATAAAAGTTTCCGATGCCCAACTAGCATCGCTCAAGGCCAGGTTCCCCCGTCATTTGCATTTTCTCATCAACTATAAGGGCTTGCCTAATCTTACAAGAAAACAGTCCACATACGTCAACTGCATCCCCCCACCTCAACATCCTGTACCCGGAATAAAAGAACCCAATGGATCTTGGGTTAGAAGATGGTTCAACAGCGATGGTGATGTTTTCAATTCTTTCCTCAGACATTACGTCAACATAACTCAGGTCTTCTTGGATACCCCGGAAGGAGACATTTCAAATGACTTATTACTCTGCTGTCCGGGATTCAACGTCGTCTACAGCCACATTCTGCAGATATTCCTGGTGTCCATCACTAGAATAGCAAGTGACGATTCTAGCAAATACCCAGGTGGTGATGTCAACTCCAGGCTTCCTGAAATGAACAGAAACAAGAGCCCTAGCCCCCCTCAGCCACCCCAAAACGATATCTACTACAACTCGATCATGAAAATATTAAGGACCTTTAGAGATATCCACTTTTCTAATCTTGCGTTCAAGAAAAACCTTGTTCTCTTATTAGATAACATCTTAATCACCCTTGCTAAACAAAACAGCATCCATGACTTCAGTCGCAACTCATTGATCTTCAATATCATTTACGAGTTCTCGAATCATGTTGATGGCGTTTACATCAGTTGGGAATTCTGGTTAAGTTGTACTTATATGACGATGAAGAACATCGACCACATACAAATCCTATTGAAAAACATTGCGTTTCTATTCAACGTATGGGAAACCATCCCCGATCTTCTCTCGGAACAACCTGAAGGCCAAGAACACTTGGCTTGGATAAAGGATAAGAGTAAGAGCTACAAGGAGAATTTTATAGACTGGTTGATCTCCGACGAGACTTGGGAACGGTTTTTCATCCATTGGCACCCCATTGTTAGAAGCTACTACATCAGGTTGATCCTCTGGCGGGTGGTAGGTATCAATAACTTTGAATCATCCATTAGAATTAAGATCACCAAGCAGGTCGAGAAGAAATTGGCCCAGAGCCACTCTAAATTCACTGAATTGTTCCAAAACAAATTCAGCGGCATAAATTCGAGGGTTTCGTTTAAGCCCGACAATCCGTTGGTGAACAGAAAGTTTTGCATTCTGAAGATTACCAATAGAAACGACTATTTGTTAATCGAAGAAACCAATAATGACATTTCAAACACTCTTACTAAGCCCAGTGAGCTCAGAAAGACCCATCCGTTTGAGATATTTGACGAGGCGGTTTACAGTTGTTCCTCTCTCCCCAAGCCCGAAGAAGGCGATACTGAGGAGTCAAGAAGAAGCAACTCTTTGGTGAACTCCATTAGCAAATTGTTCAAGTTGTTATCCACAGAAGAAAAAGGCGGAGAAGAAGCTAAACCATTCACCCAATCGTCAAAGTCCATGTCATTCAGTTCTTTGTCAACCCATTCTGCCAAATCAAGATCCTCAAGTCCTAGTTTATTGTCGTTCAAATCTACTCCTACGTCTTTGACAGACCTTTCTGGAGAATCTGCATTCAGCTCCGAAGCTTCTAGTTTTGACTTGGACAGCTCGGGAAAGAAGCCGGGACCACCCGAACTTTTCAAAGTGCCACCCGAGATCGTGAGACCTTTGTACAAGTTTGATGTTGTGGTTGACACCATGGCATTGCGTGACAAGTATTACTTGATGAACAACAAGAGCGGCATTTTGGGCGATAAAGAACATTACACGAGCCCTCAAAGACCAAAGGTACCCACCATCTCGATCTTCATCAATTTGGATTCTTACAATCGGTTTTACATCAGCAATGAAAACCTTATAATGTCCGATGAAGACTTCGGCATCGACTTCCCAACAGATTCAAACCTCTTTGACCACAGCAGTACTATGAAACAAGCGGACTACATAAACTTGGGCAAGTCGCTCTTCGAGTGGAATCAGTTGGTGGACGAATTTGAGGATTACTTGGTTAAGAAAGTTGAAATAGACCAATTTAGCGATAACGTCACTGACACAACGGGCAACAACAAGATTTCCGAGTTTGAATACTTCAAGAAAATAACCCCATTTTTGTCGGTTGACAGCTCCAACGAAGCCAAGATGTTGATCGCTGCCTGAGATGAATATATTAATAGACAAAATACATTACTATAAACCTTCGGTAGGCTCAATTTTAACGTCTGCGGGTTCGCCCTCTTCCTTGAACCAATCGTCCTCCTTTTTGATATCGTTTTCTTCGTTATTTTCGTCACTGTCGGGGAAATTGGGTTTTTTGTTCTCTTCGTCGGCTAATGTAAAATACGCCAATCCGGTGATCATGCTCATAAACATTGCATTGGACCAGAAGATGGACACCCCAATGAACATCGACCACTTGTAGTAGTACGTCATGTAGAACCGGAGGCCCTTCCACTGGATAATAAATTCCAAGAAGGTGTTATCGTGATTAATGATAAACTCCAGGTCGATGCCGATAACAAACTGGGTCGGAGATTTTTTGTCCAAAAGCGCACTCAACTGCTTCGAGGGCAACTTGAGCAAGGCCGAGTTGAGGTTGACGTTTTTGTTGATGTTGGTGACCACCGGTGGAGCCCAAAACCGCAAGTTGTAAGGAATAAACCGGTTATTCCCATGATAAATACTACGAGAGTCGCAATTCAAGATGATCTGCTTGCGCTGGTCCACCTCGGTGCCGGATATCTGCAACTCGCTTATGATCGGGTAGACGTCGTCGATTCTGTTGCGATTGCACACCATCTCGATGTTGAGGTTGACCAAATAGTCGATGCCCGGTTCGTCCTGGAGGTGGGGCATGACGTCCGCAGCGTCGACCACGGCGAGCTGGCGGGCGGCCAACGGCACATGGAGCTCGTCGGCGAAGGGGGCGTCGGAGGGAACGAACTGGAGCGGAATCCGAATGATTTCAGACGAGATAAGCGTCCGGTAAAACACCAAATAACTGACCACCGACAACGGCAAGAGCACCACCACAAGCCAGAAGCCGAGCAGGAAGAGATACAACCAGCGGCGGAGGAATTTGACCCCGAATTCGAGCCACCCACGCAAGTCAAGCGAAAGTCTCGGGAACATTCCGTTAAAATTCCCTGTGCGAGTTTCGAGCCGTTTAGTGTTGAACCATGCCGGCTGAAGACGCCCATGTTGCCGTGTTGTGCTGTGATTCGCCTTTTGTGGAGTTGGCTGCCTACGGCGATCTAGGCGACTTGTGTGTGCAGTTGCTCCAGCGCTCTGGGTGCAAATTTCCCGCCCGGAAATATGTTGTTTTCCATAAGAGTGACGACCCGCTTAAAGACGAAAAGAGCCTCAGTGATGTGTACCTCGAGCTCCTCGACGGCTTGGAAAGAGGTTCCGTCAAGGGCATCATGATCAGCGGCTCCGTCAGCGACTCGTTCGCCGAGGACTTGTGGATCAAGCGTCTTGACGAATTCTTGCGGCTCTCGGTGTTCAGTCTTAACCGGTTCCCCATCACTGGCGTTTGCTTTGGACACCAGATAATCGCCAAAAACTTGGGGTGCAAGGTGGGACGTAACCTTCCTGAGGTCGGCTGGGAGTGTGGCACCACCACCATCACGTTGAACCCGGAAATTTTCACCATCGAAGAGGCCCAGTACTGGAAACAAGAGTATTTCACCAAGGACGGACAGCTCGCCGACCACTTGAACTTGCTGGAGATCCACCAGGACATCGTGTACGGGCTTCCTCCTCCTTCGTCCTCCAACTCGGTGTTGAAGGATACTTCTTTCATGTCTATTGGCGAGAGCGGAAAATGCTCCATTCAAGGGCTTATCACCAAGTCGGGTCTGTTGAAGATCTTGACTTTCCAGGGCCATCCTGAATTCACCACCGAGTTCACCCTCGACCTTCTTAAAGACATCTACGAGAAGGGCCACCTAGAGAAGAGCATTTATGAGAAGGCCGTTTATAACACCAAGATTTTGAACAACCAGGGTGATGTTATTGGGAAGATCATTGGGGAATTCATTAATCACTTGAATTCTGATAGAGACTAACTTATTCATAGCGTGTAAAACGTGTATTCTATTTATATACATCAATCATCGAAAAGGGTGTTGTTGGGCGATACAATAGATAAACCCTGCAACTTACCTCCCTTGTTGAGAACGTTGGAAGCAGAGGACGCCGAGGTGTTGACCCCCAACCGTTGTCTCAACTTATCGTTCAAGTCAACCTGCTCGTTCATCTTCATTTCGTACTTCTTCAACTTATCAGCAGCCATTTTCATTTCGTAATTATGGCTGGAGTTGAGTTTCATTATGATTTCTCTCAACTCGTCACGTTGACTCTTCAATGTTAAAATCTCTATCTGGTCCTGGGACTGGTTGATTTCATCATCGATGTAAGAATCATTGTGCGAGATAAGCGATAAGGGCTTTTGAGGCGAACTGTCGAGCCCGTGTCTGTAGGAGGTGTCATGTTCTGACTTACTTTCGAGCTGTTTCTCCATGTCTGGAATGATCTTGAACTTCAAATTAGCATTTTCCCGTAATAATTCATTGTATTTCTCCAACAAGTTAGGGTCATCGCTCTTTTCGTCCTTGTCATTCTTTTCATCTTTCAGTTCATACTCGCTCAACTTATCCTGGAGTTGGTTCACAAGATCGTTTTTGATGAGCAATTGTCTGTAGAGTTCCGTCTTTTCGTAGTTCAATTTTAACGGACTTGGAGATTGTCCACTTTCAAGTAGCAATGCATGTTCTTCGCTGATGAACCTCAAACGTCTCTCTTTAGTCAATCTCTCCTCAAGATCGCTTATAGCTTTCAGTTTCGATCTGATTTCCGTCTCGTAATCATGATTTGAGTGGGAGCCGATATTGGAGTTCTTTATTCTGCTCTCCAAATTCAACTCCCGTCTGATCGATGACGCCAACTCGGTAGTGACCAATTCCAACTCGTTTAGCAAGTCGTTATTGGCCGTCATAATGCCCAATTCCTCCTTGGTAAACACCACTGGAGTCTTTGACTGAGACGAAAGCCTACGCTGTGACAAAGAAGACTGCGATGCAACAGAGCTTCTTTTGTTGGTGACATCAGGAGCTTCGTCAAAAGTGGTACTCGAGCGTCTGCTTGACTTCGATAGTCTCTTGAGAAGGTTCTTGGATTTTCCAGAGATGGAGAACGACTTGGAGCCTCTTATCTCCTTTTTCAGATCAAGCTCGCTGGCGTCATCAAAGTCGCCAATAGATGGAGATGCAACAATGGTTTTCTTGGTCTGGAAGATATCCGACTCGTCGTCGTTTGTATCAATGCCGTCCACTTGAACGGTGGAGTTGGAGTATTCTGAGGTGTTGGTGGTTGGGGGAGTGGAGTTGAGGTTGTCACCATCAGTCAGGTTGCTCTTATCAGAGGAATGGTTCGATCTCATGTAGCCAGTTTCTGGATGCAATTTCTTGGGCTCAAGTTCTTGAGGTGGGTCTATCTCATTAGGTACCTCGTTGAGGTCATCCGAGTTGAAGCTGTGAGGATCGTTGTCGTTGGTGGTGATCTTTTGCAAAGAGCTCGATGATCTAAAGTTGTGAAATGCAGTGTTTTGAGTCAAAGACTTTTGGGACCGTTGCTTGGGCAAGTATTTGCGGTCAGTGTCTTCGTCAATGTAATCGTCAAACTCGTTGTTCAACGGCGACTTGTGAGAGGGGGCGCCTTTGGCGTCGGAGTTGTAGTCTGCAACATTTGGAGATGGCAAGTCAGAACCAGAGGTGTGGGCTTCTTCGTCGATATGGGCCTTGGGCTCGGCCCCGAACAAGTTGAGTTTCCGCAACCGCATGGAGTTGGTCTTCTTCAACGTCGACTTTCTCGACACAGACATGTTGTCCTGGTCGTCACCTTCAAACTTATAAATAACTGCGTCTTCGTCGGGAGACTCAGGACGAAGGGACTTGTACTCTTCGTCTTCCTCGGGGACATTGGTGAGCGACTCCGAAGACGTCGGCACCGAGTTGTCGTAAATGCTGCTTTCGGTGGATTGAAGGGGTTTTGGTGGTTGCACCGATGGAGAAAGCGCCGGGTTGAGAGATTGGTACTGGTCGGGCTGGCCAAACTGGGGTTGTTGCTGATACGGCTGTTGCATAGACTGAAACTGCGGCTGCATCTGCTGCTGTTGCTGGAACTGCTGCTGCTGCATCTGGAACTGCTGCTGTTGCATCTGGAACTGGTGTTGCTGCTGCATCTGCATTTGCTGGAACTGCTTGGGGTTCATGGGCTGGCGGTTGAAGCCGTACGGCTGCGGTCCCATCTGCGGTCCCACCTGTGGCTGCATGGGCATCTGCGGTCCCAAAGCGCTCTGGGCGCTCAAGGACATGGCCCGCTGGCTGCTCAAGGACATGGCCCTATTTTGCGGATACGGCCCGGCCTGGCTCTTCATCGACATGGCCCGCGGGCCCTGCTGCCGCATCGACATGGCGCGCGGGTCCACAGGCCCGTTGGGGTTGAGCGACATCGTCCGGGGCACGGTGCCCATGGACATGGTCCGCGGGTCCATAGGGTTGGCGCCCGCCAACGACATGGCGCGAGCGCCGTTGGCAAGGTTCATCTTCATGTTGTGGTTCATCTGCTTGCGGTACTGGATGTTGTTGACGGAGCGGCCGCTGGACAAGCCGGCGCCCAACGTGGGAATGATGGGGGTGGAGTCGGTGGCGCCGAGCCCGTAGGGCCCGCGGTTGCGGATGTGCGAGATGTCGTCGAACGAGACGCTGCTGCCGGTCAAGTCCTGGATGTCTGCGCCCATCTCGTCGTCGAAGGCGGCGTCGGGATTCTTGTTTCTGCGGAAGAACCGCCTGGCGGTTTGCGAGGTCATCGAGGCCTTGCGCGAGCCCGGATCGAAGGGCTGCTGCTGGCGCTGCTGGAACTGCTGGTGGGTGGCGATCGGGCCGCCTGGAGCCGGCATGCCGTCGTTTAGCAACTGCTGCCGATGTCTTCCGTTGAAGGCCGCCGCCGTTCCTGCTTCCATGACAAAAGTTCACCAAGCGAAAGGTGGGGTGGGGGAGTGTAACCGGAGGGGGGGACGGGACGAGCTGGGAATCCGGCGAGTTGTCGAGTTCCTTTTACCGTGCGATTGATGGTGGTGAAAAGACGCGATGAATTTCACCTTAAGCCTGGTGTGCATATAGGGGCCCCAGCAACAATAGCCTACAGGGCCCTAGTCGGCGCTATACGATATACGAGCTGCTACAATGGTGTCGTTATTCATGCATTCCTAGTTGTCCCCGTGCTCCGCCACCACCCCGACTATATAGTACCGCTTGCTGAAAAACTTGCTCCACTGGTCAACGGTGGAGTGCTGCTTTTCGGTCAAGTCGTCGGTGTACCACGGCTGCGTGCTGTGGGCGTCCGACTCCTTCAACGTCAACTTGCTGAGGCCGAGGAGCCGTGCGGCGTCCTTGCCGACGAGCTTGTTGTAGCTCTTTCCGGGGCCGTAGCTTTTGGCGTTGGCGCTCACATCGTAGATCACGCCCCGGATCCCCACGTAAAGCTTGGGGTCCGTCACCCCGTCGAACACCGCCAACTGCGCCCGCGTGTAGAGCGGCAACGTCGCAAGGTCCACCAGGGCGTTGTATTTTTCAAACTCGTTGGCCTCACTCATAATGAGATTTTCTCATCATGTCCTATGACGACCTTCAGAAGTACCCGCCCAGCATCCAGCGGCTCTTCGCCCCGAAGCTCCCGGTGCCGTTCTTCGCCGCCGACGACTATGCGCCCGAGGCCCGTCGCACCGCCACTGTAGCGCCCGTTTCCGCCTGGAAATCCCAGTACGAGCAGCACGCCCAGCAGATCCGGGCCGAGACCGCCGACCAGCCGCCCAGCGAGCTCGTGGCCAACTACAAGAACGCCCAGGCCCGCAAGCGCGCGGTGCAGGCGTCGTTCCAGCGCCAGCTCCACGACTGGAACACCGGCGAGATTTCCCCGGAATTCAAAGACCCCTACAAGACGGTGTTCGTGGGCCGGTTGGCATACACGCTCACGGAGCTCGAGTTGTCGAAGCACTTGTCGAAGTACGGCGAGATCGAGTCGGTCAAAATCGCCAGAGATACCTCCACCCGCAAGTCGAAGGGCTACGGCTTCGTGGTGTTCATGCGGGACGTCGACGCCAAAACGTGCGTGAAGGACCTTGGCGCCAGCGGCCTCAAGATCCCCGAAAACGGCGCCCGCACCATCCTCGTCGACATCGAACGGGGCCGCATCGTGAGGAACTGGAAGCCTCGCCGACTAGGCGGCGGCTTGGGCGGCCGTCACTACACCAAGACCGGCATCTCTGCGTCGGCCGCCGCCCTGGGCAGGCGCAACAACTTGGCGCTGAACCCGTACCAGGACCGGCGCCCGCCAAAACTGCATTACCGCCCAGATCACTACCCCAAGAGCGAGGAAGGCGCCTACGGCTCGTACAAATCCGAGAAAAAAGACGACAAGTACGCCAAGTACTCCGCTACGCCCTACAAGTCGCAGTCGTCGTCCAGCCGGTCTATCAGGGCCATACGACAGCGAGATTAGCATCTGTATATAGAGCGAATAAATATTTCGCGAGCTACCAGTATTTTACCATGGATTCTTCACATAAAAGACCGCTGGAAACCCAGGAGGAGGCTTCCAAGCGAGCCAAAACCGACACGGAGGCCAATGACGATCTCCGGTTCCTCAAGCTGAGCATCAAGGCGGAAATTTCCGGCGAGTTTGCCCAAAGATTCTCCACGCTAGAGAACAACCTTAAACTGCTCCAAGGCAAGTACGACGACCTCAAGAAACAGATCGACTCGTTGAAGCTGTCGTCCAGCGCCGTTGTCAGCGCCGCCGAAAAGCCCATCGCCAGACCCGTTTTGGCCAAAGACCCTCCGCCTCTTCCCGCAAGAGAAACCGCAGACATCAAGCCCAAACACACGTTTGGCGGCACCTCGTTCAACATCAAGCCCATGGCCACGCCACTCCCCAGCGCGGCTTCTATTGCATCTCCTGAACAGAAACTCGACAGCCCGTTTAAATCCAAGAACTCGCCGAAACCGGCCTTCGGGGCATCGACCTCTTTTGGCAACAATTCGGCGTTCGAGGCCGCAAAGAAGAAGAACGTTTTTGACGGTCTTCCCTCGCAGAAGGAGTCACCTGCCACTGCGACCCCGACCAGCTCGTTTGGCTCGAACTCCAAGTTCACCAATGCATTCCAAAATTCGTTGAAGAAAAAGTCGTTCCTCGACGAGGAGGCCACCGACGCCCTGCCCGGCAAGGAGTCCGACGTGCCGCTGTACAAGCAGATCAGTTTGACCAAAGTTGACAACAAAACCGGAGAAGAGGACGAAACGTCGTACTTCTCAACCACTTGTAAATTATTCGAGCTCAACTTGAGTCAGATCTCCGAAGGCTGGAAGGAGAGAGGTCTTGGCCCCATCCACTTGAACCAGTCCGTCAACGATTCGTCTCAAATAAGATTGGTGATGAGATCGCACGGCTTGTTAAGAGTGATTTTGAACAACAAGATCACCGTCGACACCAAGTTGATGAAGGGCTTGGAGGCCAGTCTCACCCCGGGCAAGTATCTACGGTTCAACTCGGTCAACGAGAAGGGGTTGCCTATTCAGTACTTACTCAAGTTTAGCAACCAGGCCACCAGAGATGAATTGATAGATAAGATCGAGACGTTAAAAGATACATTGAGAGACAATGATGCCACCGACACGGCTGCCACCACTCCCAGAGACGACAAGAAGCCCAACGGAGTGAAATGGATGTAAAATATATGTAGAAATATACCTTCCTATTAATGCTGGATTATCCTATTGCTTGATAAATGCTATACTACAAATGGTGGATCCCTTGACCCCGCCGAACTGGAACGTAGGGTACACGATCTTGTCCCAGACGCTCAACTGGGGGTTGTTCCCGGTGATGACCTTGACCAACTCCTCTTCGGTGAAATTGCACGAGGTGATCAACAAAATAGACCCTTTATGCATCAACCTCGTCACCTGCCCCGAGTACACCTCCATGCCGATTTTGCCGTCGAACTCGGCGAGCGGGTCCTGGTTGAGTGCTATGGCGTCCAAAGTGCCCTTGTCCAATATTATATCGAATTTTTCAGCGTTGGACTCGAGAAACGGGCTGTTCTGCACAAGCAAATCCACCTGCTCGAAGCTGAGCTGCGGGTAGTCGAACTTGCTGCGCTTGATCTCGTTGGCAAACGCCACGGAGTCGGGCGAGTAGTCGATTCCCTTGAGTTCGACCTCGACCTCATCACACTCTTCTTGGAGCTCGCTGAACAACTCAAACAATAAATGGCCGTTGCCGGTGCCCAAATCCACAAACCGCAAGACGTCCGAGCCTAAGTCCGGAGGGAGCTCGTGGTTGGCGATTTTCTCCGACAAGAAGCGGATCATTTTGGTTTCGGCGTCGGAGTCATCGAACCAGTTTTCGCCGGTGTCGTCGTCGTTTTGGGAGAAATTGGTCCGTTCTTTCTGGTAGAACTCGTTCCAGCTGCGGTCAGTACAAACAGAGACGCCAACATACTATTGCTCGGTGCCAAGCTTGGAGGAATTAAGCCGTAATTCAGCCATGGTGAAATCGCGATACCATGGACAGTGATAACGAAATAATGGAACAGGACCACGAAACGTCGCCGTTGGACGAGAAGACCCAGGAGCAGTACCGCGTGTGGAAGAAAAACACCCCGTTCTTGTACGATTATGTGTCTACCAATTCTTTGCTATGGCCGTCGCTCAGTCTCCAATTTTTCCCGGACTTGGAGGTCCACAAGAGCACCTCCGACAAGGACAAGACGCCGGTGTTGCACCAGCGGTTGCTTCTCGGGACGTTCACGCTCGGCCAGGCCGTCGACAGCGTGTCGATAGTGCAATTGCCGTACTATCGAGATTTGAACAAGCATCTCAACATCGACAAGTTGAATTTCAACCCGGATAAACAGGAGTTCGAGTTGACCACCGTGCCCAAGAAGAAGATAACGGTGCTCCAGAAAATCAACCACCTTGGCGACGTCAATAAATTACGATACATGCCCCAAAACCCCGATGTCATTGCCAGCGGCAACAACCTCGGCGACTTGGTGGTGTACGACCGCACCAAGCACTCCAGCTACAAGAGCAGTGTTTTGGGCGAGGACGTGGACATCAACAGGCCGCAGTTGCGGTTGGGCAGCACCAGGGAAGACCACCACGACATCTTCGCCATAGACTGGAACAAGCAGAAGGAGGGCGTGATAATAGCCGGCAGCATGGACGGCCGCATCGACATGTACAATATCCAGTCGCCGCTGGACGAGAGCCGGCCGCTTGAGCCGGAAAGCCAGTATACGCCTCATAGTACCGGGGTCAACGACATCCAGTGGACGCCGGACCACGACTCGATGTTCTCGCTCGCCAACGACGAGGGATTCTTCACGATGGTCGACACGCGGACGTCAGGCCCCGTCATTGACCGGAAAATCGGCCTGACTGCCATCAACTCTCTTAGCATCAACCCCACCAACTCGGTTTTTGTGGCCACAGGTGATGCTGCGGGCACTGTGAACGTGTGGGACGTCCGCAACATCAAGCAGGGCGGGTCATCTGTCTACGAGTTCAAGGTGCACGACGAGGCCATCACCCAGATCAAATGGCACCCCAAATTCCACGGGGTGTTGGCGACGAGCTCGAGCGACCGCACGGTGCAGATCGTGGACATTGAGCAGTACGCGCAGACGCAGAAGCCGCTCTTCGTGCACGGCGGCCACATGCTCCAGGTGAACGACTTTGACTGGTCGCTCCACGAGGACTGGATGGTGGGCAGTGTGGCCGACGACAACTCGTTGCACGTGTGGAAGCCGGCCCACGACATAATACGGGACTACGTGTAGCTAATGAATAGTTTATTCTATGTATTTTAATATCGTTATGCTTAAGCCTTGGTGAACAACTTTTCAATCTCAGCCACGGACTCGTTCAACACTCTTTCTTGGAACTTGGGGTTGTCGACTTCCTTGTTGACCTTCTCCAACACAGACTTGATCAATTGCTCTTGTTCAATTTGTCTCTGTTGTTGTTCAAATCTGACCCAAGAGTCCAAAACAGACTTGGCTTCAGCGGCCACAGCCACCTTCTGCTTCAACTCGAAGGACTCGGCCTCCAATTGAGCGGTCTGCTTGGAAGCGGCGAACAATTGCTTGGTGGTCTCGACCACGTCCTTCAACTGCGAAACGCTTTCGATTCTGCCCTTGACAGCCGACACGTGCTTGGTTCTGGACTGGTTCAACAAGTCGTTGACCTTCTTGATCTCGCCATCGGCCCACTCGGTGTACAATGGGGCCACGAACTTGGCGCACAACGCAGAGAAAGCAGCAAAAGTGGCCACCAAGATGGTCTCGTCGTGGAGAACAATCAACTCGGACGAGATACCGTAGATGGCAGCGGCGGCGGTGGTGGCCAAGAACCCGGTCTTGGACACGTAGTTGTTGCCGGGCATGGCGTCGATGATGGAGTTGGCCTTTTGCTTGGGGTCGGTTGGGGTGGACATGAAACGCACGCCGACGCTGGGGTTAGTAGGGAACTTGGCTGGCGGCAGCTCGGAGCTGCGGCGGTCGTGAGTGGCCGCTGGCTGGGCCAATTGGCGGCGCCAATGGGCAATTGGCATGGGCGAAATCACCGACGAATCGAACGACTCACATCGACTCGACTCGACGACTCGGCCACTCAACGACGGTACTCAACGACGGCACTCGATACATACGCAGCAGGGCGGAACGCCAATCTGGAAGGAGCAACGGCTCTAACTGCAATCCTGTTAAGCATGGACATTTTGTTTAGTGAGACTGAGTTTTTCATTTTCAGCGAGTATCGGTTTGAACGAGCGAAAATGATTGGCCGACGTCGACTGCCTAAACGGGAAAGATGTGCATTGCTACTTAGGGCGGGCGTAGGCGTGGAGCGCCCGGGACGTCCGGAGCTGGGCCTCGGCGAGATCCGCCTCGAGCGCCTGCTTCAAGTCCCGGTTGTACAGTTTGGCCGCGGCGTGTGTAGTTGGCGATGCCGTTGTCGTCGGAGCCGTCGCCGTTGTGGTTCCTTCGTCTGCGGCGGCGTCCGAGGACGTCACTGTGTGCTCGTCGGCAGCGCTGTGGCCCGACCTCGCCTCCGCCAAGCGCTGGCGCCGTTGTTCCGCCTCCTGCTCTAGACTACTCATGTGCGCATTCACTATTTCATTACAATTTCTGAATATTGGGCACCGGGCCGAGAGGCACGATTCCGTACGGGTTGATACTCTTGTGCGAGGTGGTGTAGTGCTTCTTGATGTGGTCGAAGTCGGTGGTCGACTCGAACGCCTCGTTCTGCCAGTACAATTTGCGCAACCAGGTGTGGATGAACGGGTAATCGTGGCGGATCATGTACAAGTTGCACTTGAAGTGCTGGTGGTACACCGGGTCGAAGCGCACGATGGTCGTGAACAACCGGATGTCGGCCTCGGTCAACTGGTCGCCCACGAGGTAGTAGAACTCGGCGTCCTTGGACTCGTACTTGGCCCTCAAAATCGCCTCCACCTTGTCCAAGTGCTTGAACACATTGGTGACCTCCTGCTCGTAGATGGCCTGGTTGGTGGTGAAGCCCGACTTGTAGACACCGTTGTTGATGTTGTCGTAGACCCAGCTGTTGATCTCGTCGATGTCGGCCTTCAACTCCGATGGGTAGAGGTCGAGCTGGAATCCGGTCAATTCGTCAAACTCCTTCAACATCCGGATGATCTCGGCCGACTCGTTGCTGACCACCGTCTCCAACTTCTTGTCCCACAACACGGGCACCGTGTACCGGCCCTGGTACTCGGGGTCGGCCTTGAAATAAAGCTGCTTGATTCTGTCAAAGCCGTACAACGGCTCCGGCGTTCCGTTGGCCACGCCGCCGGCGTACTCGTCCTTGGGCACGAACCGCCACCCGTTCTCGTCCAAGTTCCAGTGCACCACCGAAACGTCGATGAAGGGCTCCAATTTCTGGAGCTTTCTTGTAATCAAGGCCCTGTGGGCCCACGGACAGGCCAATGAAACGTACAAGTGGTAGCGGTCCTTCTCCGGCTTGAAGGCCGAGTCGGCATCCTTGGAGATCCAATTGCGGAATTGCGACGCTTTTCTCTGGAACGCACCGTTGGCGGCCGTTAATGGGGCGCCCGCTAATGAGGCACTCTTAGACATGATGAATAATCTCAAAGTTAATTTTACTCCTCCCACATCGAACCTCACATGGAGCGGCTCATGTCTGATAATGTCGTGGCGCCCCACAAACCCATAGCGCCCAAACCTGACGAGCTGCCGCAGATCGCAGATCTGGCCCACGAGCTCCGCACCTCCTTCTACTTCAAAGATAACGACTACGAAAAGTCGGCTTCACCGCTTGAAAAAAAACTGGACTCGCTTCCGCCGCCCGACTTCCGCAAGCCGCTCCGCGACCAGACCCTCCAGCGCGTCGACCAATTGCTCCCGCTGTCGGTGGCCCAGCTCCCGCTGTCGGTGGCACTCCCGCTGTCGGTGGGGCAACTTCCATACTTGCCGATTCCGTACCAGCCGCTCCAGCACCAGAGCCAGACGCCGCCCATCCCGGCGTTCTACCTGAGCCTGTTCTCGTTCCAGGCGTCGCCGCAGTTCCACGACGAATTTGCCCAGACGTCGCTGTTCAAGATTGCCAAACCTAGAAAACACCACAACCAGTACGTCGATGTCACCAAAATCAAGGCCAAAGCGTCTTCGTCGTCCGAGCGGCCCTACAACTGCCAGCACCCGGGGTGCGAGTGGGCGTTCGCCCGCCAGTCCGACTTGCGAAGACACTCCAAGTCCCATGCAGAGCCAATTTTCCACTGTCCGTACTGGAAAAACGACCCTACTTGCCATAAAAACAGAGGTGCCTTCAACCGACTAGACGTCCTCAAACGCCACCTCAAACTTGTACACTACATCCAGGACAAGCAGAACGTGCTAAAGTCCAACAAAGAAGACTCGGGATGGTGCCGGTCCTGCCAAAAGATGTTTTCCAACTCTAAAACATTTGTAGCTCACTGCATGGATTGCGCCCAACTGATGCCCCCGTCCAAGTGGTTGTCTCACGCCAACGCCCCTATATCCACCGACAAGCCTCGCGACGCCGTGCTCTCGGAAAACACCAATAATTTGCTCACGCTCTCGGCGGTGGTTGACGAATTCGAGAACAGCGAAAAGAGAATGGACGATAGAAAGATATAATAATGACATGACTATAACGAACTATAGATGGTAATATACAATTAATCGGCTTCCTCGGGTTCCTCTGGCTCCTCGGCACGGGCTTGGTCAAAGAAGTCCAAAATAGCACAATTAGGATGAAGAACATATACCGTATGTCCCTGGGCTTCTTCAGCCCCTTCTTCGGGAAGCTCGTTGGTGTTGGTCACACTCATCAAGATCTTATCCCTGACCAATCTCTTCAACACCTTGTAAGCCAACTTTCTTTCCTCGTAGTACTCCTTCTCGGTGTGAATGTCGTCTTCTCTTTGAGCCAAATACCAATTGATCAATTGCTCCGCCGTCAAGCCCTCACCACCTTGGTTGTCGTCATCAGATACCTTCTTGACAATCAAGTTCATCATGGAAACGTATTTGTCGTAAGAGATAGCCGAAGGCTGTCTTCTAGTTTGAGTAGCATTATCTTCGTCATTATCATTATTGTCATCATTATTGTCGTTATCACTGGCATCACCCTCGTCCACCGGCGCATCATCATCCATCTCGATATCGTCCATCTCAACCCTGATAATCGATTGTCTCAATAAATCATAGGCTTCAGCGACAAAACTAGGAGTGATTTCATCGGTACAATTGGCTCTGGCAATGGCTTCACTCAATCTGATCAACGACTCCAACTGTCTGACAGTAATTCTGTAGGACGATCTACCCAATCCCTGGGCATCATCGCTTCTAAGCTCCTTATACTTCTGGATCAAGAAGTTTCTGGCGTCTTTGGTCATTTTGGGCTTGAAAGTTTTGGCGTATCTCAAGTATCTTGCTAACTCCTCTGCACTGTATGGGGGGTCGATGGCATCGTCCCTCAACATGTGGAGATCGACAATATGAGAGGCCAACTGGGTATCAACTCTCTCATTACAATCGTCCAAAATCACGAAAAACAAGTCGAATCTCGACATGATCGGAGCCGTCATGTTCAAGTTGGCCCGCAAGCCGATCTTTCTATTGTATCTACCACCGACGGGGTTGGCAGCGGCCAAAATAGAAGTTCTGGCGTTCAAAGTGGCGTGGATACCGGCTTTGGCGATGGAGATGGTCTGCTGTTCCATAGCTTCGTGAATGGCCACTTGGTCACCCAAGTCCATCTTGTCGAACTCGTCAATAGCACAGATCCCGTTATCAGCCAACATCAAAGCACCGGCCTCGATGGTGTGTTCGCCGGTTTCTTCGTCTTTGACGACGGCAGCAGTCAAACCGGCGGCGGAAGAGGCCTTACCAGAGGTGTAAACGGCTCTGGGAGAGAACCCACACACGTACTTCAAGAACTGGGACTTGGACGTGGAGGGATCGCCCACAATACAGATGTTGATGTCACCTCTCAAGTTGATTCCATCAACTGTCTGTTTATGAACACCCCCCAACAACTGCAACAACACGCCCTTCTTGACGACCTCGTGACCAAATACGGCAGGAGCCACCGACTGCACCAACTTGTCGTAGATGTAGTCGTCTCTTACCATGGTCTTCAATTGAGATACTTCGGCTTCAGTCAATGAAGTCAAAAACGCTCTTTGGTCGTCGGTGTCCTGGGCCTCGTTCTCCGAGAACTCCTTGGACTCGCTGGTGTTCTGGTTAGACATGGAGGTCACATGGCACGCGAAGAACGCCAACTTGTACGTCAAGTCTCTCACACCCAAAGACCTCAACCCAGTGACACCGGAATTCAACTCCGAATTGGCGCCCTTGCTCTCTCTGATGGACTGCGCCTTGATACCCGGCAACCCCAACTGGGCCACGTCGGGGATGACGATCTCAGTGCCGGTGAACTTGCACTTGTCGCCGGGTTTGGCCCGCTCCACCGCCTCACCTCTCAAAACCACATCGAGGGTTCTGGGCATGGATCCCGTGGGGATCTCGCTGGAGTTCTCCTGGATGCGGACCTTCTGCCAGTCGATAAACTGCGACTTGGACACATTGAGCGACCAGTACGACTGGTTCTCGCAGGCCGGGCACGAGGTGGGCTCGGTGTATTTGAAGACCTGCTCGATGCCCTCGATGATGGCCGAGCAGATGTCGCAGGTGAAGCAGGCACGGTACAACTCGGGCCGCACCTCGGACGTCCGGGTGACGGTGCCCAGGATGGCCATGAGGGACCCGATCTTCTCGGTCCGGATATCTCTGATTCTGTTGAGCGACGGCAAGTTGAAGATGGAGATCTGGAACACGCGCTCGTTGGCCTGCGTAGACGTGGTGGATGCCGAGGACTCGGTGTGTGCCGGGTCGTCGGACTCGGGGTTACCGATGATGGAGGTGTAGAGCAAGGTGGGGGCATGGCGCTTGATCAAGTTCTTCAACCCCTTCACCAAGAACGGCGAGAACCGGTAGTACTGCTCCATGATGGCCTGCGCCAACACGCCGTTCTCGCGCTCGAGGAGGTGCTGGTAGTCGACGTACAACGTGGAGAGCTCGTAGTTTTTCATGGCATCGATTTGGGCCAAGTAGGTGGCGCCGTCGGCGGGGGCGTACTCCTCCAAGAACAACTCGAAGCTCTCGCGCACCTTCTCGGCGGTGACGTCGACGACCTTGGGCACGGCGATGTTCTTGCGTCGTCCGGCCACGATGGACGGCTGGGGCTGCGATTCGGCGGCATTGACGTCAGAGAAGCCCGATCTTTGCGGCGTGAACCCGCCCGAGCGGCCGGCCGACGAGAGCGGCTGCGACGAGTTCAAGAGACGGGCGGCGTCCGACGGAAGTCGTCCGGGAGACGAGACAAAGCTGGACATGGGAAAGAAAAGAGGTGAAAATTGGACGTGATATTTCCCGTTTGGGCTAAATTGAATTATTACGCGTACACTAAGCTGTCTATTTTTCGCTCACTATTTCTTCAAGCTCGTAGTTCTCAAGTAGTCAAAGTGCTTGGTGAAGGTGCCGAACTTCTGTTTGGCGGCCTCGTCCGACACCGTAGGCGGGATGATGACGTCCTGGCCGGGCGTCCAGTCGATGGGCGTCACCACGCCGTTGGCGTCGGCCAATTGGAGGCCGTCAACGACCCGCAAGACCTCTGCCGAGTTTCTACCGAGCGAAGGTGGGTACGTGATGATGGTACGCACCTTCTTGGCCGGGTCGATCACAAACACCGATCTGACGGTGGCCACAAGTCCGGAGTTGATGTTCTTGAAGTCTTCCTCGGTGAGCATGTCGTACTTGAACGCCACCTCCTTGTTGACGTCGGCGATGATGGGGAACCCGAAGGCGCCCTTGGTGTAGGTCTCGATGTCGCGGACCCACTTGTTGTGGGACTCGACGCCCTCGGTCGACAACCCGATCAACTTGACGTTTCTGGCGGTGAACTCCGGCTCCAACTGGGCAAAAGCTCCCAATTCCGTGGTGCACACCGGCGTGAAGTCGGCGGGGTGCGAGAACAACACCACCCACTTGTCGCCAATGAACTCGTGGAAGTCGATCTTGCCTTGGGTGGTGTCGACCTGGAAATTGGGGGCCGTGGTGCCGATTCTGATCCGGGGCTGCTCGGCGGCATTGAACGAGTAGAATCTGGCGGGACGGGCCACGGCACGGAAGCCGCTTCTCACGGGGGTCTGCAACAACTGTCTGAACATTTTATGGTAATAATTGCTAATTCGTTCACTAGTATACCCTCTCACGTGCACTGATGCTATCGTAGTGTATCATCAAAGCTGTTATCGTAGTTATCGTCAAACGTATACTGCTATTTACTTTTCTGGGATCATATTAACATCGAACCATCCCAAGAAGTCGTCGTCCTGGCTCTCGTTGTTGAGCCAGCTGTTGGATTGTTGCTGGAAAAAATTGCCCATCTGGTCCGCCACGCCGCCATTGGCGCCGTACATCGCTGATGGCGTGGGTGCTGGCGACATCCCGTTCTCCATGAGTGGCTGCATCGGCCCGTTAATGTTGGTGTTGGGGGAAATGAGCATTGGCTGGTCGGATGATAAGCTATCAATAAATGGTGGCTGCGAAAACGACGATTGCGGTGGTGAAAGCCCACTGGTGGTCTCTATGCTGGTCTCCTGCTTGATCTTGATCGAGTCAATATCTCTGGTGCTTCCTGTAGCCTCCAACATCGCGAGCGGAATACCGTTAATTTCAAGCGGCTTGTTCAAACCATTCGCATTGGCATTCAGCTTGGCCTGCGTCATGGCCTGATCCGTAGGTACCAACGTAGTAATGGTGGTACCATTGGGGGTGGTGGTGATGATGGTTTTGAAATCATCCTTGGTGATTTGGTTGTAGAACGGCAATGGCACTGGCTTGCGGTAATTGTCATTTTCCTCCACTTCCACCAACTTGTTGCTTTTGTCAGGATTGTTTTTGTCGAGGAGAGTCCGTCTGCGAGCCTCGTGAACACACCATACCAAATCGTAGAAGAGCGAGGCCGTCAAGTGAGATCTCATTCTGGTGATGATCGAACCGCCAACACCATCGTCAGTAGACGCCATGAAAATATCAGGGTAGGTGTAAAGAACAATGTTCAAGTTTTCCAACACCTTTGCCGTTCTGGAAATGTCATTTTGAAGGTCTTTCCACGAGGATAAAGTGTTCCTCAATAATCTATGTACAGTAACAATCAGCTGTCTGGCACTATCAGCATATTTTTCAATGAGGTACTTGGACAAATGCAATCTGAACAATAAAAACACGGAATATGTGATGGCTTGTCTAACGTAAATAGGTAATTCGATAAGCAAAATTTTGTTATTGTTGGTCATTTGGGAAGTGATAGTGATAATTCTAGTTGCTGCTAAGTAAGCAGAACTAACATATTTGACTTGATCCTCAATTGGGGTGCCGGGTAAAAATGCAAAACAACAGATCATTAATTTAACGTAAAGGAAGTAAACCTCAAGAGCAGATCCTTCTTCAATTTGAAGTTTAAATTTCAACCGTTCGAGTTCACGGTCCAAGATATTCAAAGAGCCAGCTCTATTCGATGGCTCTAACAAACCATCTGGTCTTGTAACAGAAATACCCATCACGTTGACCAACTTACATTGGAAAATCGAGAGAGAGATCAAACACCGGAAATTTTTGGGCAATGCTTGGTCAACTCTAGCATTTTCCAATAGATAGTCAGTAGTACTGATGGAGGGTGGGAGACCTAACGAAGAGGACCAGAATTGCTCGCAGAAGAAGACTGCTAACCAAGTTCTGGTTCTCCAAAGTTCAGCGTTTGGTCCCAAACTTACTTGAGTCCTACTGAACTCCTTGATGAATTCACCACCTCTGTGTAAGCCCAACTGTAAGGACAAGTTCTTAGCCAAGCCAATGAATCTGTAGGACGCATCGTCCAAGACTTTTTCGTTGGGCAAGGGCCAAGTAGACAAAATAAGAAGAGCTTGAATGACGTGGGTGGATCTTGGGGTCCGGATCCAGCAAGTTTCAATGGCCAATTGTTTGATCAAAGAGGCCAAGTTCATGTACAAGGTGGGCTCAGGCTCTGAAAGACAGGCGGTCAAAATCACGGCCCAGAAGAGCAATTGGGATTTATGGTACAACTCAGTTGCGTTTCGAGAAGTGATAATCGGAAGGTGTGGAAGATACTTCTGAATGAACCGCGTGTGAAGTTCGTTTGCCTTCTCGAGAGGGAGCCGGACGTCACCCAAAATGAACTCGTGGATGACCCGATATTCGATTTCCGGCTCTTCATTGCGGTTATGATCAACAGTATTGGGAGAGTTATCCGACGAAGCCCCCTTGATCACATGGGGGATCTGCGGGTTGATGGGGTTGGGGACATCCGCCATGTTGTAGGAAGTAGGAGAGAAGCTGGAAAGGTGACGACGAGGCGAGCCATAGTCCATGGGAGTGAATCTGCCGCCGTCCGAGCCACCGAGCGAGTCGGCAATCGAGGCGGTGTGGGCGTGGCTGTAGTCGTGTTGGAGGTTGGGCGAGTTGGGGAACGAAGAGCTGGGCGGCTGGTTCTGCAAGAAATTCAAGTTGTGCTGAGTTAGAGCTTGGGTAAGGAGACTTTCGTTTTTGGTCAACATTTCTATTTTGGCCTTCAATTCGTCGACATCGCTCTTCAAGGACTGTATCTGCGACCCTTTCTTTGGTCTGAACTGAGGGTCGATTTCACATTTCAACCCCATTCTGTCACATCTTTGACATGGGTTGGGGTAATTCTCGGAAGCGTCACACTTGATCTTATGTTGTCTGCAAAAAGTGCAGGACGTCACGGGCCTGTGGCCGGTGCTTTTCAGAGGCTTATCGTCTTTGAAGTCTCTTTCATCACTCGACAAAGGTGAAGCTTGTGATTTGCTTCTTTGTTTCTTGGCCTGTTGATACTTGGAATTTATGGTCGGCTGCAACGATCTTCTCTTGTTTCTGCCCATGATAGTGGGCGAAGGGGTGGGCGATGCCATGGAGGGCGAGGGCTTGGGGAGAATGGACTTGACTTTTGTTTTCTCCATTTTTCAGCACCAATAATTTACACTTCACGAGGTTTGATTATCAAACACGTCAAACTCACCGGACAAGGGATCTTAGCAATAGATGATAGGAGCGGGTCACGACGACTGAACACTTCAAATAAACTCAAGGGATTAAGAACAAATTTTGAAAATAAGAAAAAACTGGTATATATTCGGTGATGCACGTCCAGTGTGGATAAGTTACCCGGCGCTGATGAAATAGATAAAATATGTTTCTTACTGCATTAGGCGATTTCTGCGGCGCCCCAAACTGTATTGAGTGAAAATTTTTCATAAATGACTCAACTGATGAAAAAGATAATTTCAGGCAAACTTAAAATTAGTTTAAGCGGCTTTTCTCCGACGAGTGGCGGAGATCACCAGGTTCCTCGGGGTAACGGATGAGCATGACTACATGTAGACGCAAGTGATTTTTACCAGTAATAATGAAAATGTTCCGTGGTGACTGCTGAATTAGGTTGCCAAAAAGCAATTTCCAAGGCAACTGTAATTATTGTTACCAACTAGGTTCGATCCAACGTAAAAATTGCAAAAAATATGTATATTCGTACCGAAATCGTATAATCATAATTAGCTGTCGTCGTCGTCAACTTTAGGGTCTCCTATACCGTCTTCATAAATAGCGAAAACACACTCACTCTCGGGGAGACACGGACTATCGTAAATCTTACAAATTCTCTGTTCACCTCTGCCCTTTTTAAACGACAACCGAGTGGTGGAGCTGTGGGCGATGATGTTACCGCCAATGGGCTTCTTGGGGTCCGGGTTGAACATGGCGCTGGCACCATCGACCTGGGCCACCACCTGGTTGGTAATGACCACTGCGATTCCGAATTCGTCTGCCAACCGCTGCAAGGTGCGCATGTACTTGGCTACATGCGTCTGGCGTGCAGATAGCTCGGCACGACCTGAATAGTCGGTTCGGTATAAAGACATGATGGAATCGACGATTAAAAGCGAGAATCTCGATTCGGCCATCATTTGCGCCGCCAAGTTTAAGAGCTGGAACTGGTGCTCGGCGTTGTAGGCCCGCGCGTACGCCACATTGTCGAGGCAGTCGTCCGGGTTCAACCCGTACCGCTGCGCAATCGACACGAGTCTCACGGGCCGGAAAGTGCCCTCGGTGTCGATGTACAAGCACTTGCCCTCGCCGCCGCCCATGTCGATGGGCAACTGGCACGTCACCGCGAGCGTGTGGCACAACTGCGACTTGCCGGTTCTAAACTCGCCGAACACCTCGGTGATCAGCCCTGTTTCCACGCCGCCACCAAGCAAAGTGTCCAATTGCTTCGATCCGGTGGTGATACAGATCAACTCCGAGCGCCGCGAGTGGAACTCCGAGGCCGTCGTGAACCCCAAGGGCACGACCTTGGCCGCCTCGGCAGAGAACCGCTCGGCCTTGGCCTCAGAGATGCCTTTCACCGCCATGAGCGCCTTTTTTGGGGTGTACGCGATGGATTCGATGGTGTGGAAGCCCTCGGCCTTGAGTTTTTTGATGTCGCCGGCGGTGATGCCGTTGCCCTCGAGCTGCTCGATCAACAAGGGGCCGCCGAGCGCCTCGTCCTCGTCGTACTGCTGGTTGTTCTCGGTCTGGGTCATTAACGCGTTAGGCGCGACCAAAACTTTTGATCAAAACAGGGCGTGCGTGCCTCAATTCCCTGATGTTTTGGTTTCCGGAATGGTACCTTGCGTGGCGCGCCCAAAATGTCAACAGGTATGGAATGCAAAAATAGACACCTAACCCACTAGTGACCTGTGGTATCCGATCCTTTTGAACGTCCCGCTCCTGCCACAGCACCGCAGCTCTTCAGCACCCTGTAAATCTCTAGTCAGGTATTTTTTCCTGTTGGGGTCCGTTGTAAAGTCGAATTGTTCCCGTCCTTCATATAAACCCTATTGTATTGTCAAAGCTAATTCAGTATTGATCTAACTACTAGTCATAACAAGAATTCATCTAGTGCCCCCCTGAACTGGTCCCCCGTCCGCCGCCGTTTTCGTTCCTAAAATTAGTTTGGTGATTCTCACGGTCAACCCCATTAACCGAATTTCACCTTATTTATTTTTCCTCCATCAAAACACTGCCAGTTTTCTTTGTGGGCTTCTCCACTTCCTTTCCTTTACCGCCGTCAACTTCCTTGACGCCCCCGTTTCGCCCCACGCCCCATCGCCCATTCTTTGGCGGTGCCAGTTTTCCCGGGCCTGTTTTAGTTTCGTTGTTGATCTGTCGTCAATTTTTATCGAAGTTCAATTTATCTGCCCGTTTCCATGTCCGCTCTCGCTGACGACTCCATGTCGTCCCGCCTCAGCATGGCCAACCCCAACATGTCCAAGAAGGTCCATCGAGAAGTTCGTTTTGGTAACTACATTCTTGGATCCACCCTCGGTGAGGGGGAATTTGGCAAAGTCAAGCTCGGTTGGCGCAAAGACGGCAAGTTCCCCAACCAGGTCGCCATCAAGTTGATCAAACGAGACTCTATCATGAAAGACTCCGAAAACGAGATCAAAATCCACCGAGAAATCAACTCGTTAAAGCTCTTAAACCACCCCAATATCGTCAACCTCGTCGAGGTCATGAAGAGTGGCAAGTACATTGGGATCGTCTTGGAGTACGCCTCTGGAGGCGAGCTTTTCGACTACATCTTGCACCACAAGTACTTGAAGGAAAACGTCGCCAAAAAGATCTTTGCCCAGCTTGTTAGTGGGGTCGATTACATGCATTCCAAAGGGTTGATCCACAGAGACTTGAAGCTCGAAAACTTGCTCTTGGATAAGCATAGAAATGTCATCATTTCTGACTTTGGCTTTGTCAATTCTTATAACCGGTCCAAAAACGATTTGATGAAAACCTCTTGTGGGTCGCCATGCTATGCGGCCCCGGAACTCGTGTTGACCCAAGCTCCTTACGAGGGTAGAAAGGTCGACATCTGGTCTTTGGGTGTCATCTTGTACGCCATGTTATCGGGCTATTTACCCTTTGATGATGACCCCGAGAATGAAGACGGTTCCGATATCGTCAGATTATATCACTACATTTGCAAGACCCCTTTGACCTTCCCCGAGTATGTCACTCCTTTGGCCAGAGACCTTTTAAGAAAAATCATTGTTCCCGACCCAAAGAAGAGAATCGATATCAACGATATCAGAAACCACCCTTGGTTGAGTCCATACGCTAACTTATTGTCCATCAGACAACCCGAGTGGGACAGCATCCACAAGGAAAAGACCACCAAGGATAGTACTCAATCGCAAGCCGCCATAGCTTCTTCTAATAAGAATAAGAGATTCTCTATGATCACCGAGACAACTAACAGCTCTCAGCTCATGAGCAACTCTTCTCCAATGAAGAAGCAACACGGCAGATCGTACTCTGGCTCTGGCCAATTCTACTACTCAGCCCCAACCGTACCAACCGTCTCCAATGTCAACGGCATCAGCACTCCTCCACCTAATAAGATGTCGCCTGTAAAGATGCAAGGATCCAACAGCGACAACAACCTGTTGCTCAGCTCCTCTAGTCCTTACCGTGGCCACACCAAATCTGCATCAGTTTCTAATCCTTACCCTACTTCTGTCATTGAAGAGAACAGTGCTGAAACCACCCAAGAGACTCAAGACGACCCTACCAAGACTGTGCCTAGTCCTGTGGTGCCAAGAGCTTCTGCCTACGCTGGTAACCAGCCAATCTCAACCATCATAGAGAGTCCTGCCAGGGCTGAAGCTCCATTCATCCCAATGGTTAAGGAATCTCCATTGTCGGCCAAGAAAGATGGCTCTAGATTGCCCCATGCTACCAAGAAACCCAGACCCACTTCTTACCACCCAAGCAACAGTTTCAATGGTTCAACCACCTCATTGTTGGAATTTTACAAAGTTCCATCTCCAATTAGCATTCCCATCTCTCAATTTTTGTCTACATCTCCACCGAAAAACAACTCACCTGGTGCTGAGAGCGTTGCATCTATGGATGCAAATGATCCACCAGCGAGCGATTTGGTCAACTTGAACAGCAACATGTCCAAGTCCACCAACTCGATTCCTTCCAGAAGAAATTCCGTTGTCACTCATGTGCACGTTAATGGCGTGTTAACCAGAGAGACGATGCCTCATAATGAGAAGAGAAACTCGGTGTTGAGTTACTTGGAGGACAAGATGAACACATTAGAGTTGACTGACCTGCAAAGTCCAGTCAAAGAGAGGCCCGATCCAAAAGAGGATTTCCCCACTACTGCACCTATTAAGGAGGTTACCACACCATCAGTAAAGGACAAGCGGGCTGGAGATAAGAGTGGATCTGTGTCGAGAGATAATTCGGTTGTATCCAGAAGTACGTCTGTTTCTAGGAGACAACAAAGAAAAGCAGAGAAGAAAGCTAAACGGGACTCCTTGATCTTGAAAGAAAAGGAGAACAAGGAGAATAAAGAGGTTAAGGAGCAAAAGAAACGTAACCGGTTCAGTTTGTTATCTTTCTACAGTACCTACAACTCTTCCACCAATAGCATTTCCAAAATGCATGAGTCAAGTGCAAAGCCAAAGAAGGCGTTGGAACCAAGTGAGTTAAACATTCCTCTGCCACCATTCAAAAGCGAACAGAAAAGAGTTGATTCTTCCACTTCATCAAGATCAAGTAATTCCAAGAAGTCTAACCATAGCGCTGCTTCCACTAATGATAGCACCAAAGAAGCTAGTGCCGCTAAGAAAGTTATGGACTTCTTTAAGCGTAAAAGTATAAGAATTGCTTAGTGTGACCTTTTTGCATTTGATGATCTTAATGAATTGTTTAATAGTGTTTATGATATAGTGTTTGTATCTTAAATCGTACTGGTAATTTTTTCTCAAAATGACTAATCTGACGATGGAAGATAATTTACCTCCGGAGCCGTCCAAAGGACTGGAGAATACCGGAGCTATCACCCCTGAAACTGCGGAATCGACTGCTGTTGGCATGCAAGTTGCTGAGCCTTCCCAAGCTGATCCCGCCAAAATAGGTGACTCTGAAAATTCAGATGAGACTGAAGAAACTGAAGAAGAAGATGAAGATTCCGATGATGAATTCACCAACGAGTCTTTGTCTTCAATCATCATAAGAGAAATCCAAGATGGGATCTATACCTGTCTTGTGTGTACATTAGAAATCGACCACTCTTCCAAGGTGTGGTCTTGTGAAAACTGTTATCGGGTCTATGACCTCGACTGCATCCAAGATTGGGCCAAGAGGGGCTCTTCTACCACCTCCGATCGCAAATGGAGATGTCCAGCTTGTAACTTTGAAACCAAGAAGCTCCCCAAAAAGTTTACCTGTTGGTGTGGAAAAGTTGAAAACCCGAAATCCAATTCTTTAATCCCTTTTAGTTGTGGAAACTTATGTGAACACAAGTACGACGACTGTATCCACTCTTGCTCTTCGCCCTGCCATCCGGGTTCACACCCAGTCTGTGGTGCATTGGGTCCTCTCATGAAATGTAAATGTGGATCGTTTGAGAAGCAATTACCATGTTTGATTACCCCATATAAGACTGGCTGGAAGTGTGACGTCCCGTGTGCCAATGAGGTGTGTGACATGGGCCACAAATGCTCCAAGAACGAGTGTCATTCGGGATTCTGTGGTAACTGTAACGAGTCAGTTAAAGGGAAGTGCTACTGTGGGAAAGCGTTCGTAGAAATCGCTTGTCAAGACAAGTACATCCAGTGGTGCCAGGACAGAGAGACCAACAAATGGATGGGAGTCTCCGATTGCGACCAGCTCACCAAGGTGTATTTCGATTGTGGTTTACATTTTGAAGAGTTGACCTGTCAGCCATTGCCTACTGAGACAAAAGTATGTGAAGACTCACCCGCCGTCAGAAAGACTTGCTACTGTGGTAAGACAAAGATCACCTCGAGCTCGAGAACCAAGTGTACTGATCCCATCCCTGAATGTGAAAATGTCTGTGGTAAGATTCTTCCTTGTGGATGTGAGTGTCTCCTTAAGTGCCATGAGGGTGATTGTGAATGTTTTAACATCTTCAAGGTGAAATGTGCTTGTGAAAACTACTCCTATTTGGTTCCTTGTAAAGCGTTACAATACGGCTTTAAGCCCAAATGTACGCATAAATGTTCTGCTTTGTTGAATTGCAGAAAACATTACCACAAGGAAGTTTGCTGTGGCTATGAAAAAACCGCTTTGGATCGGGATAGACTTAGGAAAAAGGCTGTTCGGAACCATACTATTTCAAGTATCGATCACGACGAAGTTCTCATGACCATAGAACCTGTTCATATTTGTACTCGTTCATGTAACCGGTTGAAAGCTTGTGGAAAACACCATTGTGATGCTTTATGTCACAGTGGACCCTGTGGAGTTTGTCTTGAATCCAGCAACGACGATTTGATTTGTCATTGTGGAAAAACAGTGATTGAAGCTCCTGTTAGATGTGGAACTCAATTGGTTTGTCAGGAACAGTGTGTTCGAGAAAAATCTTGCGGCCATAGACCAGAAATCCATCATTGCCATGATGGCAGTGTTGACTGTCCCAAGTGTACTACTTTGGTCACAAAGATCTGTGCCTGTGGTAACAAAGAATTTGAAAACGTCTTGTGCTCTAACGACCCTCCGGCTTGCTCTAAAATGTGTGAAGCCAAAAAGACCTGTGGCCATCCTTGTGGAAAAGTTTGCTCAGCAGACTGTCTCGAGCAAAACATCCACGCTAGCAGCTCATTCTGTCAGTATGCTTGCCTGAAGCTCAGAGAACGGTGTCCTCACAGATGTAAACTTAAATGTCACTTCAACAAAGTTGGCAAGTCCAAGAGCTGTGACGCCAACGTGTGTTCTGAAAAGGTGACTGTAAAGTGTGCTTGCGGTAGAATGGTAAATTCAGTCGCATGTGGGGCATCTCTTACAGAAGATTCTAAGATTGGTTTTGTTCTCGAATGTGATGAGAAGTGTGAACAAGTTATCCGGGACCAAGAGTTGAAGAATGCATTCCTCAACGAAACAGAAACAGACTCAACTGACACTTATGTGCCAACATATGACCCGTCTGTTATTTCGGTATACAAGAAACAAACTACTTGGTGTTCTAAAACCGAATCATTTCTCAGACTGTTTATTTCTAACGATGACGAGCCTGCTAAAAAGGTCCACCATTTCCCAGTAATGATAAAACCTCAACGTGATTTCATTCATAATTTGGCTACTGCCTATAACTTGTACTCGGAGAGTCAGGATGCCGAGCCACAACGATCTGTTTTTGTCGTTATTACTGGTCAAACAAAGTTGCCAGAATTGACTATCAGACAAGCTATTTTGGAGCTTGAAGAGATCGAGTTAAAGAAGAAGCGTGAAGAAGAAGCTAGAATGGAGGAATTAAGGAAAGAGCTATTCAATGCTGTGTTGGTACAAGACGTTTTCTTGGGAATCACTAAAGGCTTCATGCAAGAAGAAGTTTATACCCTTGCAGATTCCGTCAAGTTGACGGACGTGAGCTTTGAATGGATTTCAAGCTCTAGTTTGATCATTTACTCCAAGGCTCATTACCAAGAGATGACGGTTGAGATGGAAAATACCCTTTATTTATTACAGAAGGCCTTAAAGAAGACTTGCATTGAGAAGTCTTTAGCATTCGACTGCAAACTTGCATTGGTGAACGAGGAACTCAGCGAAGTTTTGAGAACAGACACTCGTATCAATCCCAAATCTGTTACAGACGAAAAGAATAGTATGGAGATTGAGCCTTCATTCAATGCGTTCAATGTGTTGAACGCTGTAAATTGATTTATGCATATAGTTAATGATTTTTGATACTACGTTTATCCAACTCCAACTGGCACCACAATAATGAATGATACTGCTGTTTAATAACTATGTATCATCTGGAACTAAATATTTATCGAGTGTCAAGTAGAATGATTATGCAAAGGTTGAGACGGTCAATCCGACTCTTCTTGGGATTGGTTGTCGTGAGATTTCGGAGTCGTAGAAGACTCATCTTGTTTTTCAGTATCTCCATGTTCATCGGACTGACTGGATTTATGCTTTCTTTTTCTCTTTGCTGGCTTTGGAGCTGTGGGTTCTTCAGTTTTACGTTTCTTCACACTCAATGGATTTGGACCCTTGGGACCCTTTCTCTTCTTGGGAGCGGGTGCTTGATCATCAGCAGCACCTTCTTCTTCTTCCCCATCATCCCTGAGACCAGCAGTGGCAGCATCGTTAAGCCCTCCGGTTAATTTGAGTTCCTCCACATGATTAGAATATTTAACAGTAGCCTTTGAAATTGGTTCCATCACCATGACCGATCTGTTCATGAACGCCATTGGCACACCAGGAACTTTTCTGAGGGCCTTACGAAGCTCGTAGTCCTGCGTAGCCACGATGTACCGATGTTTGTTCTTTCCGTCAACCACTACAATCGATTTTATACACTCCAGAGGTGGAAGTGGATCTGAGGGAGAATGGTTGCACCGTCTTCTTTCAAAAGTCTTGGCTCTGTCGATAGCTCGTTGGTTCTTACTTTGATACAACGCCTGCATGCAACATTGGGTGATCATGGGTTTGACTTCGCTTTGGATAGTTCTGTTCAAGCCTTTGACGAGATCAAAAGAACTACTGTCGCAGGTCAAGACGAGCTCCGCATCGATGATGGTTTGGAACGGTTCTCTGAATTTGAAGCTGTGCAAGTACACATTCATTTGTTTCTTGTAGGCTTTGGCCCTTTTCTGTCTCATGGCTAAATAAAATCAGTAGAAGAGATGAGTTCGCGATGAGATAGTTTTTGACATTTCGTGAGGTTGAAAAATATCTGGAGACACCTATGCGGTCAGAGGACATGTTATATGACCAAGCTGGTTGTGGGTCTATACAGAGGCAGCTGCTTTGGTCCAAATTAGGTATAATATTGTCGCAGATAATTTTTCTGTTTGTATTATTGGAACGACCAATGCCTCTAAGCCTGGTAAAGCAGGGATATGCTGGTTACTTGGAGATTGCTGAGTTTGTGTTAAGAATTCAGAACTAGATCCGAGTCAACTGCCTAAAGTTCAAGTTGGTAGTGTAGAATTAGGTTGTGTTTTAGGTGGCTACTTCTGGAGACATGGCTACAATCTTCATTATTGTAAGACATCGATTGTCCCAGTGAAGTATGCTGAAGAGAACAACGCGGTTGTTGTTAAACAAATTATGTGTTTAAGAATCTAATGCATTCGTACCGAGATGTGAATCTTTTTCAAACTTTGCAGCAATTACCTATTGCCTAATTCGTATTGAACCATTAAAAAAGCAGCACTCTGTGATGCTCTGGTTATAGACATTAACGAGACCCATTTGATCAATATAGAAACAGGCTGATATAATCAGGTAACCTTGCTGCAATGTTGTCGAGATAAGCCCCTTATTCGAGATGAACTTTAAAAGTCTTTATTTCTCGAAAGAGTAAGCCAATTTTTTCAATCGCCCTAAATCTGTGAAACAGTTGTCATCTTCTGTCACACTTCCAGAACTTGTAACTTGGATCATCAAATGTAGTCAGGTAAACCAAAATAAGCATTTCTAACTAGTTTTCACCGGGCAAGTCTGCTCAAGGTTTCATGTTAAAAGGGGCATCTGTTGCAGATTAACAATAGTAGATGACTGTCTGTAACAATTTCACAGCCAACTTTAAATCACTGCCTTTCAGACTTCTTGAATTTCAGATAGCTTGCTTGCAGTTTTAAGGGTCAAATAATTTGGAACTTTCGTTCTGTTTTATCAGCTGTCTTCCCAGTTACATGCGGCCACAAAATACGGATGGTGTATTTGTGAATTGACTCTTTTCGCTCGGATATACAGAAGTTTAAAATCTCCACTGAGACCCCTATCACTCCTGTAAATATAACGTATTACTTTAAGTTGACGAAGTGTTTGTAACGATGAAACCATCAACCTACACAATCATGTGCTATAAGTAGCCAACAATTTGCCCATCAAGCTCATCATGCTTTCTTTCTCGCTACAGACTTTATACACCTTAGCTTTAGCCTGTTTGCTCGCAAGTGCCAAATCAGCTTCTGTTCCTACCATTAAAAAAAGAGATACAGGATTTTTGAAATTGGACTTTTCGGTCGCTCAGGTTCTGAAGTCTTCAAATTCGGATGTCATTGTGCCTATCAAAAGGGATGGTTCTGTTCAGGCTCAGTTGACAAACTCTTTCATAGGCTACTTTGTTGAGCTCTATATTGGATCCAACAAGCAGAAAAATTCCGTCATGCTTGATACTGGTTCGGCAGACTTGTGGGTGTTTGATACTTCAATCTCGAATTCTAAATTAGACACTTATGATCCACTGGCTTCTAAGACATCTCACCGTCTTCCCGGTCGCTTAAAAATGGCATACTCTGATGGAAGCAATTCAGAAGGTGATTGGTATAAGGATGATATTTCTATTGGAGGTGCCAATGGTCCGACTTCGAATGTTCAATTTGCTCTGTGTGCTGAGTATTCTGAGTCATCTTTGTATGGAGTTATGGGAATTGGCTACCCTTATAATGAGAATATGGTTGCTCATGGAAACGATTCAGTGTACCCAAATTATCCTCAGGCGTTGAAGGATCAAGGTCTTATCCACAAGAATCTTTACTCTTTATACTTGAACTCTACCACTTCTGTCACTGGTAGCATTCTTTTTGGTGCAATCGACAAAGCTAAGTACAATGGTGACTTGGTTGAGTTTCCATCGGTTGGTAAAAGGAATCGATTCAACGTTCAGTTGGGATCTTTGAACTATGGAAATCAAAATTTTAACATTAACCATCCAGCCGTTTTAGACTCTGGTTACACTTATACCACTATTGCAAAAGATGTTCTTCAAAAACTTGCCGAACAAATTCTTGGAGGCAAGCTTGGATTTATAGACGATTCAAAGTTATTCTACTCTACCAAAGACTGTCCCACCAATGCCAAACATTTGAAATTCAACTTCGATGGCCTTACGATCGAAATACCCAGCAAATACTTTCTTGTGGCATCTACTGAGGGTTGTCGTTTGGCTATTCAAGCTGGTAACCCGAAAGACTCAGAGTTGAGTACTGTTTTAGGTGATAACTTCTTGAGACATACTTATGTTGTTTACAACCTTGATGATCGTAAGCTTTCTATTGCCCCAGTGAAGTACACTGACGAAAGCAACATCGTTGTAGTAAAATGATTCGAAAAGAGAATTGGTTAAAAGCATTGAACAAGATGTCAAGAATCTGTTAACAGAAGATAGCAAATACACAACCCAA
The DNA here is from genome assembly GCA_039762375.1 of Keqinozyma sinolaborantium. Taxonomy (NCBI): domain Eukaryota; kingdom Fungi; phylum Ascomycota; class Pichiomycetes; order Serinales; family Debaryomycetaceae; genus Keqinozyma; species Keqinozyma sinolaborantium. Next base: position 190,804 of record JAQRFW010000012.1, on the reverse strand, counting down.
ATATAAGGAAGAGTAGTGTGATTGAAGGAAAGAGAGTATGACGGTACATGTACATTTCAAAATTTGCAGCAATTAGGAAATTCTCATTAAGGGTATCAGGAAAAGTCCAGAAAAAACCAATAGTAAAAAATTGCCATATCTACGCTTCAGCTAACTCTGGTAGCTAGTTACAGGTCTAACAATGATTAGTGCCAACGCCACCCGAGTAAAAAATTAGAGCCATGAGCATTCTATGGAAAAGACGTTTTGTAACCAAGAATTTCGATGGTCCAAGAATATATTGCCTTCTCGATTTCAGAGCGGACATTCAGTGAAAAATTTTAAGTGTCAGTTCGTTCACTTTTTCAACAAATTCGAAATGCAGAGATCGTTAGTAGCAGGTTTAAGGGCCTACAGAAGTGCTGTTGTTGCCGGTAATGCCAGAGGCTTACAAGCAGGAGTGCGCAGTTTCCCCACTGTTTCGGTTCGGTTCAACTCCACCAAGTCCGAGCAGAAACCTGAGGAAGAGAAGGCCGAGGAACCAGCCCAGGAGCAAGCTGCTGAATCCGAAGCCGCCGAAGCCGACCCAATAAAGGAACTTCAAGACAAGTTGGCTCAAAAAGACAAAGATTTGGCTGACATGAAGAACCACTACGCCAGAGCCATAGCAGATTTCCGTAACTTACAAGAGTCCACCAAGAAGGAAATCCAGAAGGCCAGAGACTTCGCTTTGCAGAAGTTTGCTAAGGAATTGATTGTTTCCTTGGACAATTTTGGCTTGGCCTTGAATGCTGTCAAAGAAGAAACTTTACAGACCAACAACGAAGTCAAAAACTTGTACGAGGGTGTCAACATGACCAGATCTGTCTTTGAGAAGACCTTGACCAAACATGGTATCGAAAAGATCGACCCAATTGGGGAACAATTCGACCCCAACCATCACGAAGCTGCGTTTGAAATTCCACAACCAGACAAAGAACCCGGAACCGTTTTCCATGTCCAACAACCTGGCTACATGTTGAACTCTAGGGTCTTGAGACCTGCCAAGGTCGGCATTGTTAAGGGGGACAACTAATTGGAATCGGCGCTACCATAATGAAAAATTAAATTCTGGGGTGATAATTCACCAAGTCTAAGATCATCATAACGACCGGTACATGATAGCCTCATGAATTACTACTTGTATATATGTTCAAATACAATAATTCCACTTATTTTAGTTTCTTCAATGTGCGATATCGGAAGGTTTTATATGAATGAGTCAGAGTAAAACCAATTTTTCACTCACCGATTTGGATAAAACTGAAAAATGTTATCTGCTAGAAGTTCAATTCGTGCTTTTTCCACCACCAAAGCTGCTCTTAAGAACATCAAAATCGGATTGATTCCAGGTGATGGAATTGGCCGTGAAGTTATCCCAGCCGGTAAAGCGGTTTTGGAAAATTTACCTTCTTCCTACGACTTGAAGTTCGATTTCGTCAACTTGGACGCTGGTTACGAATTGTTCCAAAAAACCGGCACTGCCTTGCCAGACGCCACCGTCAAGGCATTAAAGGAAGAATGTGACGGTGCCTTGTTTGGTGCTGTTTCCTCTCCAACTGTCAAAGTTGAAGGCTACTCTTCTCCAATTGTTGCCTTGAGAAAGAAGATGGGATTGTACGCTAACGTGCGTCCTGTTAAGTCTGTCGACGGTACTGGTAGACCAGTGGACATGGTGATTGTTCGTGAAAATACCGAAGATTTGTACATCAAGGAAGAAAAGACCTACAAGAAGGAAGATGGTACCAGAGTCGCTGAAGCCATCAAAAGAATCACCGAAACTGCTACCACCAGAATTGCTAAGATGGCTTACGACATTGCCTTGCAAAGACAAGCCATCAGGGAGGCTTCCAGTGTTGCTTCTATCCACTCCAAGCCATCGGTTACCGTTACTCACAAGTCTAATGTGTTATCTCAATCTGACGGTTTGTTCCGTGAAATCTGTCGTCTGGTTTACGATGCCAACATTGGATCGTACAGTGGTATCGACTACAAAGAACAAATTGTTGACTCTATGGTCTACCGTATGTTCAGAGAGCCAGAGATTTTCGATGTCGTTGTCGCTCCAAACTTGTACGGTGACATTTTGAGTGATGGTGCCGCTGCTTTGGTCGGCTCTTTGGGTGTTGTGCCATCCGCCAACGTCGGTGACAACTTCGCTATCGGTGAGCCATGTCACGGTTCTGCCCCAGACATCGAAGGTAAAGGTATTGCTAACCCAATCGCTACCATCAGATCCACTGCTTTGATGTTGGAATTCATGGGCTACTCCGAGCCAGCCGCTAAGATTTACGAAGCCGTTGACGCTAACTTGAGCGAGAACAAGATCAAGACCCCAGACTTGGGTGGTAACTCTTCTACTCAACAAGTTATTGACGACATTATCAGACGTTTCTAAGCGTTATGTACATACGTTATATTAAATAATGTTACAGTCTCTTGACAAAGCATGCAGCGAAGAAGCCAATACCTCCGTCTTCTTTGGGTAATGCTCGAACACAACCTCCCGCTAATTGTTCCACAGATGTGTCGTCTGATTGCAATGCAGTAAATTCTTCCAGCCATCCTCTACGAGGCCAATCCGGAATAACATGCTCTCTTGGTGCTAGTTGCCAACCCATGGCCTTAATGTCGGCATCCATGAGAAGATCAACCACCACCCGTTCGTTCTCCTCAGCATGAATAGAGCACGTTGAGTAAACCACTTTTCTGGCAGCTGGGAACGAAAGGGCATGTTTCATGATTTTGAATTGGAACCTTGATAGTTTCTCAAGTCTTTCAGTGTTTGTCTCTTCAGTTTGTTGCTCAGCGAAATCTTCGATAGCTCTACCGAAAATACCCGAACCACTACACGAAGGATCAACAATGAGACCTTCGATTTCTTGAAACTCCTCTGGCTTGACAGTGGTGAAGTCAGCCTTGGTTACTTGGATCAAGTTACTATTTTTTCCAGTTGCCGTCTGGCACATTTTCTTCAAAATTTCGACTCTCTTAGCATCTCTTTCAAAGGCATAGACGAGAGCGTTAGGGATTTTACAAATATACGATGCAGCGTGGGTGGTTTTGTTACCGGGGGCAGAGGTTGCATCTATGACTGGGTTGGGGATGAACTCAGGATCTTGGTACATGATGTGTGCTGGAAAACAGGATGCTCTGTCTTGTATAATGAGTTCTCCCTTTTTATACGGGTCCATATCGGTGATTTTTTCACGAGGGTGGATTCCATAGAGACGAGGTATGTAGTCGTCTTTATATATGGTCCCAGGGACCAAATCCTGGAACCTGGAGACCGGTTGCAAATTTTTGAAAAAATCATATTTCTGGAAGAAGACCTCTTCGTCAATTTTAATGGGGTTGATTCTGATCCACCTCACGGGCGTCTCGTCGTTGTTGTTGACATTGGGGAGTAACTCCACTGACTTCACCTTGTATCTAAGCTTGAGCCTGACGAATTCAGACTGAAGTCTAGTTTTATGTTTCAAGATGGCATCTTTAATCGGATGCTTACCGGAGTGTATGCGGCCGGCTTTGGAGAAGACAAGGTCCTGTATAACAAGACAAAGGAGATTCCGGGATATTTTGAGCTTTTTGATGTCTGGAGACTGCTCGATCTTACTTTTCTTGATCAACTCTATAATATAAGGCTTGAATTTTAAGGTGGAAATGGCAACCGCATAAACGTGCTTGGGATTTTCGAGCTTGGGATCAGCAAAGATCCGGCTCTGTAGACTGCCGCCGCCAGAGGAGCCGGCCAAGTGTTTTTCGGCCTGGAAGTATAATTTCATGGTGATGGTGAAAAACCTCTTTCGCACAAATCATTGATCGACTCAACCACCTATGAAAGTACCCCCGGCCAATTCTTATCCGCCAGGCACAAAATTGACGGTAGGGCTGCACCAGGTGGTGATAACCCAGTACATCTCGGAAGGAGGATTTGCACTTGTGTATAGTTGCACCATAAGTCCTCCGTTCCAAGGGTCGACCACAGCCTGTTTGAAAAGGGTGGTGGTGCCCAGCAAATGGCAACTCAATCTTCTTCGTCAAGAAGTGGACGCCATGAAACGCCTCCGGGGCAACCCGACCATCGTGTCGTACATCGACTCGCATGCGTCCCGATCTAACCTGTCCAATGGAAAAGAACAGCAGTACGAGGTTTTCTTGTTGATGGAGTATTGCTCCAAAAATGGACTCATTGATTTCATGAACACTCGGCTCACCAACAAGCTCACGGAGCCGGAGATCTTGGTCATCATGCGGGATATCATCCAAGCCGTGGCCATGTGCCATCATTTACAGCCTCCACTCATTCACCGAGATATCAAAATCGAAAATGTCTTGATCGACGCCAACGGAGTTTACAAGCTCTGCGACTTCGGCTCCGCCGTGCCGTATGCGCCGGTCCCCAAGAACTCCACCGAGCTCCAGGCCCTCCACGACGATATAATGCAGCATACTACCCCACAGTATCGGGCTCCAGAGATGATCGATCTTTCCAGAGGGTTCCCCATCGACGACAAGCTGGACGTGTGGGCGCTCGGTTGCTTCTTGTACAAGCTCTGCTACTACACCACGCCGTTCGAGCTGCCCCACCAGAAGACCATGCAAGACTTGGAGCATCTGATTCTCAATTGCTCTCATACGTTGAAGATCCACCACAACCGCCCTGGCCTGAGCTTCTCGCCTCGCTTGAAAAACATCCTCAAGTGCTGTCTTCGGGAAGACCCACGGAGAAGACCCAATGCCGTGCAGCTTCTTGAGGAAATCTGTCTCATGTTGGGCCAGAAAACCCCCAGAGTCATACCCGCATCGATCATGGAGAGACCACACACCCAGCCGGCACCTGCTCCTAAACATACAAACGCACCCGAGCCTCGCGTCAACGTCAAGACCAGAAAGCCCGCTCAGAAGCCCGATCCTTTTGCATCAATAGACAAATCCAAACTTCTTCAGCAGCACGACAGACCACCCCGTCCCGTGTCGATGTACGGAAACATCCCATCAAGATCCCATTCCTCGACTGACGCAAGAAACCTCCTGCCGGTGACCTCAAATGCTGCCTCGCTTAAGGACTATATCCAAAAGCAGATCAACGACTCTGAAGTCACCGTCAAGCACGAGGAAGACAACACTCTTAACTTCTTGCGGGACAGAGAGGAAGAGACTTTAGGCTCGCGGCAGAATACCGGTGGCAGTTTTTCAATGATCAAAAATGGTCTTCGGAAGATCTCCACTGGTGGAAGCTCTACAAGCTTGAGAAGCGCCAACAACACCGGCAACAACTTTATTTCTAACAGCAGAAGAGGGTCTCTCACCAACCTCAAGCAATTGTTGACTGGCGGGTCCTTGAGAAAGTCCAGTGGTTCGTATGAAGCCCCTACAATCTCGAGGTCCAGCAGCGACGAATCGCAAAAGGCCCCCAAGAAGTTGTCCATCCAAAAGAGAATGCAACAGTTGTTGAATCCAGAAGAACTGCGGTCTCAAAAGACTGCATCTGGTTATGGTAAATATACCGACAAGAGTGATACAGACGATTTGGCAGCCATAAATGACTCAATTCCTCCTAGAACAAAGGTCAAGAAGTCACAAACTGAACCACCTCGTAAAAAGCATCTCGAGCCTCCGAAAGTGCCATTAACTTTGTCATCTCAGTTCAAACATGCTAGCTCAACTTCTGTGGTGCCAGACAAACCCAAGAAAAAACCTCCGCCACCAAAGCCTAAAAAACCCGTTTACCTTCGTACTCCGGAGACCGACCACAAAGATAGAAGGCTAAGTGTCTCGAGTGACATATCCATGCCTGATTTAGACGATATGGAGAAACAATTCGCTAAGCGCTTTCCGAGTTATGTATGACCATCATGTATTGTATAGATTAAGTATTCTAATTACTTTCGCTACTGCTATAATCTTCTAACGAATCAAGAATAAAGTCGACACCTTCGTCAAATCTTTCTGACGTGATGTCCCATAAGCCATCAGAGACCGCTTTAATGACTCTTCCAAATTTTCTTCTTGGTCTTTTGGCAGTATCATCAGATCCGTTCGATTCTTTTGTTGGTCCACCGACAATTCCGTCTCTAGTTACAGAAGCACTCACTCCAGAGGGACCTCCCCAACAAGGATTAAGACAACTTGTAAAGATTACGGAGTTCTGGTAGTACCAGTCGACCATTGATTCATCCATAACTGGTACAAGAGGTTTGAGGGTGGATCTGTTCACGAAGGCGACTGTGCCTTTCACAACATCCTTTATTTCTTGAGAAGACCTTTTGGCGTACAAGTGGACAATTGATTGGTATGCTTCTCCAAAACCAACGAAAACCAACTTATTCATCTTAGAGAAATACGTCAAATAGTTATCCCAGATGTATAAGAGAAGTTCTTGGGCAAATATTGATGGGTTGTAAGCACTGGCCGGAGCAGTGACCCTATTGTTTGCAGCCAAAGACCCATTTTGGGCCACTGGTAGAGTAAAAGAAGGTATGTTCAAGTCGATGTACCCAATCTTATTGTCTAAACCATCTTCAGAGTCCTGTTCTTTCCTGACTTTCTCTATTATTTGTACCAAAGGATATTCCAAGACAACAGATGAGTTGCTTTCGATATTACCATTCAAAGGATTAATATTAGCCCAAACTTCAGGAGGGTCATGGATAGACACCACCACCAGTTGACAATCATAAATATCGGGACTAGCAACAATGAGATCTTCCAAGCGGGCTGGTAAATCTGTAGAAAATGATACTATTTTGTCGGTGTCACTTTGAACGATTGGTAAGTTTATGAACGAGTACTTTGTGAAAAGTTCATTGGCTTGGTATGATCGTATAGGATCGGTCATGTTGGTGAGTTTATAGCCATTGGTATTCTCAGGAAGTTCATACAAGTCATCAAATGATCTGCTAGGATTACCTGGCTTTAAGCAAGTCCAGTATTTGGATTGGGTCTTGATGACTTCATCAACGACTTCAATTACTTCCAAGAGCGGTTGAGCTTTGACGGTGTTTTCTGGAGGCTCGCCAATAAGCACCTTTGCTACAGCCAAGGCACTCCTACTGATCGAATCCAAGTTGTAGCCACCTTCAAGAATAACCGCCATTTTACCCCTGGCGATTCCTTTAAGGGCATGGGTCATATATCCGTAACCGGCTGGGGTCACATGGCATCCACCAATAATATCGCCATCAGCAGCATCAAAACCTGCACTGATGATTATGAAATCGGGGTCGAACTCCGACACCACCGGGATGACCACTTTGTTAAAAGCGTAGACGTAATCTCCATCTCCGGTACCAGGGTTTTTCCAGGGAATATTAATATTATAACCCTCACCATCACCTTCACCGACCACATTGTGGCCACCAGCGCGAGTACCTGGGTAGAATCTTCCATTTTCGTACCGATGGAGCGAAATGTACAAGACTCTGGGGTCGTCAATAAACGCCTTTTGAGTTCCATTACCATGATGAATGTCCCAATCGAGAATTGCAATTTTACGGATCGACTCGGGATACAGCTTCAAAAGGTTACGGGCAGCCACGGCGACGTTACTGAACAAACAGAACCCACCGGGTGTGTCGGGCTCGGCGTGATGGCCAGGGGGTCTCACCACCGCTAAGGAATTTTTCACCCTGCCCTCGATGACGGCTTTGCAGGCCTCAATTGAACCTCCGCAGGACAACTTGGCCGACAAGAAGGAGTCGTTATTAACATAGATAGAGTCGCCCTTTTCGGTTTCCTCCATGAGTCTGTCACGAGACATTGTTTCGGTGGACTCAATGAATTTCAAGTGTTCCTCGGAGTGGACCTCCAAGATTTCATCAGTGGTGGCCTCACGGATAGGGATCTTCAGCATTAACGGACCCAAATTGTCGGTTCCGGAAAGAGAAGGGTCCTGAATAAGACCGGCTTCCGCCAATTTTTTATAGATTCTGTAGATTCTACGAGGGTCTTCGGGATGAGGATCAATATACTCGAAGTAGGAGGTGAAGATCTTGGCGTGGTACCGCATTCTCACGTCGTACACCAAGCCAGTCTTCAAGGGGGTGTAAAAAAGTTGGGGTTCTTGATGGGGTACGATATAAAGAGATTGTCCAGGACTTAGTTTTATCCGCTTGGAATCCGAGGGTTGTATGTCGTCTTCGGGGTCTGACTTGACGGGGCCATCGACCGCCATGGACGAGGAGCCATTGACCGGTTCGTCTTTCACGGGAATATCGTCGACACCATTCGTTAAGGCGTCAGATTGAATGTCAGACATCGAAGCAATCTGGGAAAAGGTTAAGACAAGTGAGTGTATAGAAAGGACAGGCGGCGATCAGTTCGATAAAGTGACCTGGAAAATCCAATTGATGTGAATTAATTAAGCAGTAATAACAAGCACTCACTGTAGAAAAAAAAAGTTGCACTGATGAAGGTTTTTTTTTTTTGGTAAATCTAATTATCGAAATAATAACCTTAGACAATACACCCGTGAGTTTTATGTGAAAAAATGAGTTGTTGGCATTAGCGTTTTCCTACCGATTTGTTATACCGCCAAAGTTTATCCAAACCATGTAAATAATACCTTGTTGGAAATTACATAAGCCTAGTTGTGGGCGTCGATCTGCTGCTACGGAAATATCAGGTCCCCTTATAAATACGTAAAATCTCAACCGATGTTTTATTTTTCAGGTGGAAGCTCAATAGAATTGTTAAGACGCAATTGTTCATGATTATCAAACCACCGATAAGCCCACGGCCCAAATATCGGTTTTAGCCACATATCCATTTTTTGGAGATCTTGGTCGTAGCGGTAGTAAACCTAACTTTTGGTGCTTCCAAGTTTTTCTTAGCCTGGCTCGGTCGGCAATTACTTTTTATGTGGTTCGTTTCACCACCATAGATCTCAATTTTTGTCGAAACTATGTTTTTCGAACTCAATGTCTTTACTCATTCCCGATGAGCGTGATCGCTGGGACCAATACAGTCAGCTTGAACAGGACGACATTTACCGGGACGAAATCGACCAACTACAGCTGGAATGGAGGTTTTCCACCGTTTCAGGCTGGTTCAAGCAGTCGCTTGATGCTACAGATGACATGAAATTTAATTACACCCTAGCGGATTTTGGCATCACCAAACCCTGGGCCCAGCTTGTTGCCGACCTTGAGCAGCTCAATGCGTCTGCAAAGCCAAACGAATGCTACAAACTCTTGTTACTTGCCAGACATGGTGAAGGTCTTCATAATGTTGCCAATAGAAAGTACACTGGTGAGCCATGGAGGACCAAATGGAGGTTTCTCGAGACTGACGGAGAGCTCACCTGGGGTCCTGATGCTGCTTTGTCTGATTTGGGCGTTGCTCAGGCTCAAGAGAATAATTTATTTTTGAAAGGCCAGGTCTCCAAGGGCATGCCAATTCCTGGCAAATTTTACGCCTCGAGTCTTAGGCGGTCGAGCAAAACCCTCGAGGTGGAATGGACGGGAATCGACATCCCAAACCCCATTGTAACTGACAGAGTTAGAGAGACGATCGGAATTAATCCCTGCCACCGTAGATCTCCCAAATCCCAGATAGAGAAGAACTTCCCAACATTTGAGTTCGAGAGCGGGTTTCCCGAGAAGGATGTGTTATTCGACGAGGTCTATGCTAACGAGCGTGAGCTCTACTGGCAGCAATTCGTTCGGGTCCACGAATTTCTCCTGATGGTGTTCGAAAATGACCAAGAGCAAGTAGTGTCGGTGACTTCTCATGCTGGGTCGATGAGAGCGTTTGTCACGGTCGTAGGCCATCGCAAGTTCACCATTCCTACAGGGGGGATGTTGCCTATTGTTGTTAAAGGTACAAAAAATTAGATAGAGTCTAAATACATGCATTAATATGGTTTAAATCTAACGTCTTTGGATTTCTTGGACTTCTTTTCTTTATCTTTCTTCTTGTGTTTATGCTTCTTTTCTTTCTTCTCCTTAGCCGCCTTTGGCTCTTCACCAGAGATGAACGGGGCCACAAGAGGCACGTCGTAGGGCAAGTCCCAGAAATTGACCAGCCCATCTTCACCACAACTCAACGCCGTGAGGCCGCCAGGCAAAACCTGTAAATCTCTGCAAACCTCCTCACCATGCGCGCTGGGGAACCAGATCGGTCTGGTCTTATCTATTTGCTCGGTGCCCACGTTGAATGGGAATAAGGTCAACTTAGACTGAGAATTTGCACCCACCGATATGTAGCCCTTGGGGTTGATATCGACAACGTACTCGCAGTCGTCCAAGAAGTTGCGCACGTCCTGCAAGTCGTTGGGCTGGGGCTCTTCGATCTCCTCGTAGTTGGTGCTGTTGAGCTCGTAGAATGCTAGGGTTTCCATATGCGAGAGAACGGAAATACGGTGGTCATTAATGAAGTGACATGAGTGCACGGATGCATAGTTGATGACTTGGTGGAGCGCGTCGTCCTCGTCGGTCTGTTCTAGATCGTAGATGTTGACGTACCCGTCGGTGGAACCAGACATCAAATACTTGGACAAGGTGGGATGGAATTTTATATCGGTGATGTCGTCGTGGTGGGAGTCGACAAACAGCCGAACTGGGGTCTCCGGGTGGCGGAGGTCCCACATGTGGAGCTCGGAGTCCACGCCCACGAGCTCGGTTCCGGCAGCGAGAATATTGTTCTTATAGTCGAGCGATAAGAAGTTGGAGCTTTTATCGTTGCTGAGACTGATCTGCGGCGTGCTGGCGGCCCGCACGTCCCACACCTTGACGCCGTCGGTGGAGCACGACGCTATGGTGTTGGCGTCTATGGACTTGATGCTGTTGATAGACGATTCGTGGGCCTTATCTATGGCCAAAAAAGGTGTGAGGTCCTGCAATTTGTGAAACCGCAAGGCGCCCGAGCTGGACGACGTGGCGAACTGGTCGCCGTGCACCGCTAACTTCAAGATCCAGTCGTCGGCGATTGGCGATTTCCACTGGGACTTGATAATGGCTCTCATCGCAGTACTGAAAAACCATTGTGCGAATAAACAATTGTTATGAGTAGTGTGGTCCGGAAATCAGGGACGCTGTTTGCGCCCAAGCTCAAGAAGAACATCGTGCGGAAGCGCCCCGTGGAGTCGGTAGCCGAAACCACGCCGCCCGCCACGCAGAAGGAGCAGACGGCCCCGGAAAATGACGCTAAGGCCGCCAGCCCGCTAACCCCAGAGAGCACCCAGGTGCCCAAGCCCAACTTCAATATCCCCACCGAGGCGACGGTGGCGGCCGTCAGCGACGACCTTGTGGACCCGAAGGACAGCTCGCAGAAAGTGGTGCACAAGGCAGAGGACGAAAACGACGATGAGTTTGAAGACGACGACTTGTTCAAGAAGCCGTCCGAGGGCCACTTGCGGCGTAAGTCGTCGATCCACTCGCAGCGCCGGCTCTCCGGCATCGCGATGCGGAACAGGCGATCGTCATCGGTGTCGCTCGCTGTGACGCCGCGAGGCTCGATCTCTGGCGAGTCCGAGAGGCCGCACATCCCCGTGCCCATCGAGATCCCCGTGGGCAAGGCCGGCAAGAGGCGGCGGTCGTCGGTGAGAACGCGCGCCGTCAAGCGGGTCCTGATCGGCGCCCAAGTGGAGGCCACCGAGACGCCGGAGCCCCACGAAAATGTGATAGACGAGGACGAGGAAGAGGAGGAAGAGCCCGAGGAGGAACCGACGACGGTGAAAAAGGCTGTGTCGGTCAAGAAGGTTTCCCGAGCGGATTTGGCTGCCCAAGGCGTAAAGATCGTGTTTGCCATAGACCCCGAGAGCCAGAAATTGACCAAGTTCCGCACCGGCGACTTCAACGACGAGGAGTCCCGCAGCATCATGAGAGATATCCCGTTGGCGCCTGAAACGCTCCAGACCACCATCACGGACATAAAGCAATTGCCTCGGTCTTTGACCAACGAAAACCCCGAGTATCTCTCGAGTGTTAGCTTGGACGTCGAGGAGATCACCATGGCGGACTTGTGTGCACCCTCGTTGCCCATAGGGTCGGTGACGGAGAACTTCGAGCTCGTGAGAAAGGCCAAACAGAGAGAACAAGAAGACCGACAATTACGAAGACGGGCTCGGGTCAATGCCAAGCGGCTCGGGATCAGCTATGAAGACGCCTTGAGCAAGCTCGAGAACGAACTAAAACCGGTCAAGATCGTCAAGAAAGAAGAGAACCCTACACCGATGGAGCCAGAGAACAAGAGAAGGAAAAGCAAAAACAACATTTCTCTTCAGTTCACCACCGATGGTAAAATCGATGTGGACCCCACTACGATGTTCGTCAACAGAGGAAGCGCTCATGATGGCGAAAGCAGAAGAAGAGAAGAGACCAATCCGTTTGAGAAGCCGATTGTGTCGACCACGTATTCTAAAAGAAAACATACCGACAGATGGACCAATGAGGAATTATACACATTTTACAATGCCCTCAGTACATGGGGAACGGATTTTACATTTATTTCAGATATTTTCCCCCACAGAACTAGAAAGCAGATAAAGCTGAAATTCAATGCTGAAGAGAAAAAGAACCCTGAATTAATTGAGATGGCCTTGAGCCGCAAATTAATTCCTGATCTTGAAAAATACGCCGAGGCTACAAATAAGAAGTTCGACGGTATAGAAACGTTCCACGAAGCATTAAGACATATTAGAACTGACCATGAGGCCCAAAAGAAGGAAATTCTCAAGAACAAAGAGAGAGCGCTCCAAGAAGATGCAGAAAAGACTAAAACCAGAGAAATCGAGCGGAGGACCGGTTCCAAGCCCATCCAGAGACTTACAAGAACCAAAGAATTACGTACTAATGAAGAGGTTATCGGAACCATCGATGACAAAAAGCGTGTATAATAGAATTTATGGTGAGAAACGATCGACGTAGATGAAACCGGGTCCTGCATGAGCTCCGTCACGTGGAACAAACCTTAAACGCTAATCGGACATGGGTCCGATGAAGTGTCGTTAACTAAAGGGTAGGCAAGCCGTGACGGAGAAGTGGCACAGGAAAAGGCCACAGGATACGTAGAAAATATAGACCATAAAGGGGTTTTTCGATCCTGTTTTGTCGAATACGCCGTAGTTTAACGCAAGGCCGCTTTTTTAAACATGTGGTTAACCGAAAAAGTTACGTGTTGTTTTGAAGAAAAAGAAATCTCGAGATGACCGTGTCAATTTTTCATTATTGAAAAAGGGGAATTTACTAAATACTGGGACCACGCCCGAGATTCATGAGACCCATAATCCCAATTTGCAATTAAACTGGCCAAAGTAGCCAGCTCCGAAAAAAATTAAAAAAAACGTTGGGCGCCACACGCAGTATTTGTTTTTCACTTATTTTTAACAATTGGCGTTTGTCGATTATATAAATATACCCAACTCCCTCACTTTGATCTTTGAAAGTATTTACACTTTTTTTAATAACTAATAGAATGAAAGGATTAATTTTAGTTGGTGGTTACGGTACTCGTTTGAGACCTTTGACCTTAACTTTGCCAAAGCCCTTGGTGGAATTCGCTAACAGACCAATGATTCTTCACCAAATCGAAGCTTTGGCTGCTGCTGGTGTCACCGACATTGTGTTGGCTGTCAACTACAGACCCGAGGTCATGGTGTCGACCTTGAAGAAGTACGAGAAGGAGTACGGTGTGTCTATCACCTTCTCTGTCGAGGAAGAGCCTTTGGGAACTGCTGGTCCTTTGAAATTGGCTGAAAGTGTGTTGAAGAAGGACGACTCGCCTTTCTTCGTGCTCAACTCCGACGTCATCTGCGACTACCCATTCGCCGAATTGGCCGACTTCCACAAAAAACACGGTGGTGCTGGTACTATTGTTGCTACTAAGGTCGACGAACCTTCCAAGTACGGTGTCATTGTCCACGACAGAGACACTCCAAACTTGATCGACAGATTCGTGGAAAAGCCCGTCGAGTTCGTCGGCAACAGAATCAACGCCGGTTTGTACATCTTGAACCCAGAAGTCATCGACTTGATCGAGATGAAGCCAACTTCCATTGAGAAGGAGACTTTCCCAATCTTGGTCGAACAAAAATCTTTATACTCCTTTGACTTGGAGGGCTACTGGATGGATGTCGGTCAACCAAAGGACTTCTTGTCTGGAACTTGTTTGTACTTGTCTGCTTTGACCAAAAAATCCCCAGAAAAGTTGTCTCACGAACCTTTCGTGCATGGTGGTAACGTGTTGATTGACCCAACCGCCAAGATCCACCCATCGGCTTTGATTGGTCCTAACGTCACCATCGGTCCAAACGTCGTCGTCGGCGAGGGTGCCAGAATCCAAAGATCCGTGTTGTTGGCCAACTCTCAAGTTAAGGACCACGCTTGGGTCAAGTCCACCATTGTGGGCTGGAACTCCAGAGTCGGTAAGTGGGCCAGAACCGAAGGTGTCACCGTCTTGGGTGACGACGTCGAAGTCAAGAACGAAATCTACGTCAACGGTGCCAAGGTCTTACCTCACAAGTCCATCTCTTCTAACGTCGAGAAGGAATCCATTATCATGTAAGACACTATTACGTTTTGATACCCTGTGTTATAGTATTTCACAATAAACGACCCTCTTAGATAAATATGTATTTACAAGTTACTTACAAAGTCCCACCAAGCCGTCGTTGCAGCTGGTTCTCAACGATGGACTCAATGGTTTTTTACTGGCCAAGTATTGCACCAACAACGCCTTGCTGATCAACGGCTGTTTCACGGTTCCTAAGCGTTTGATGGTGTTGGATTTAGGGTCGTGGTAGGTGATCTCCATGGGTCCATTGCAGGTTTCTAACAAAAGCAAGTGGTCCTTGGGGACAGAACCCTTGAAGCTTCTGAAGGCGTTACGGAGCTCATCTAAACCCTCGCCCACCGTCTCGCGGTTCTCTTTGGCGATGGTGCTGGCCAAGATCGATTTAATGAACCCATCGCCCAAATGGCCAAAATCAGTATTTCTAACAGGAGAGATTCTAATTAAGAAGTCAACTTTGTTGTCGATGATCTCAGACACAATAGCCAGAATTCTTTCAGGGTTGGAAAAAGCCTGTTGCAATTCTTCCTTGCTAATTTTACCCAATACCTTTTCAATAGCTGGAACATCTTTAGCACCGACGTAAATTCCGATTCCGTAGACCTTGAGGCCAAGAAACGTCACTGATCTGACACCGTGGCCCAAGAGCTGGTACTCCTTGTGTACGATCTCGCTGGGGGCAATCTTCGTGGGGAAGGCACTGATTGAACTGTCAACTTGGACGGTGCCTGTGATCGCATCCTGAGGACCCTGTGGTTTGTCCAATTTGAGCGGAGAAAGCTGGGGCAACGTGGCAAGAGCTACTCCTCCGAGCACACTTCCGACGAGCAACGGACGAGACGAAATCCGTCTTGCATGATGAAAGACAGATCTGAACATAATGAGACAATAATTGAAAAATTAGTGGCTGCGACATATATTCTATGGTCTACGACATTATTGCAGCCTAAAGGTGTTTAATGTTTTCGCTGATGGTGTGAGCGACCGAAATCGAGAGTCCACTAGCGAGCTGGGATTTGTGAATAACTTCCCATTTCTCCCAAATTTGTTCCACCGAATCGATGTTGGCCTTGAAAAGCAGCGGCGACAGCGAAAGTCTGCTGGTCAAGTACCCCAAAAACGAGTCTCCAGCACCGGTGACATTCACAACGTCAAGCGACTTGTTCTCAGTTGGAATGTCGAAGTACTCAATGAGAATGCCCTTACCTTTACCTCTCGAAACTATCACCTCAGTGGGAGCAAATGGTGAGGTGGTGGGAATCGATTTAATGTCCTCAATGTTTTCGACAATGCTGATTAACATGGCTCCTTGCTTCCCACACTTGAGGAGAATATTCTGGAAAAATGGTAGGAGCTTGAAGCTCTGCTGGAAATATCCATTGGTGACGGCCTCTTTGATAAAAGCATTTTTGCTTATACTGAGTCTATTTCTAAATGTGTCGTTGATTCCAAGCTGGTCTATCAATGGGAACCATTCGTCGTAATCATCAAAGTACTCCCTTGACTGGAACGACGAGTGAATCGCTTCTAATTCGTTGGTTGTGGGGGTAATTAATTTAATAGTGTTGTTAGGGTACACTGCCAATTTTTTGGAGTTGATCCGGCTGATTCGTTGGGACTTGGGCAATGAGGTAGGTTCAACTACAACTTGACACATAGGCAAATTGGTTTGGACGTATCCAATAGCCTCGCTGATTGCTTCAGGTGACAAGTTGCAGTCAATTATAACAGTGCTAGGCTTGGCTCTCTCGAGCTCCTTCTTTATATGGTCCACAATGAAATTCTGCTCTATGATACTCATATCGGCGCAAGCAATTATCAATTCTCCAGTATTATCATGAATAGAAGTGTATTGTGCCGTTCTATGGTCCAGATCATTATCAACGAGAATACCAGTGGTATCCACACCTTCAGCTTTCAATTCACTCAAGATTGAGTGCCCGGTGTAGTCGTTGCTGACAACAGAAACAAAACGGGACGTAGAGTCGCTATTTGTTAACCCATAGTTACATGCCAATGCAACATTGTACCCAACACCACCAATTGAGGACAGAGTTTTGGCAGGATTGGAGTCATGCAAGTGGTGATGGTCGTCGACTTTGCTCATGGTGTCAAGTGCAATGGAGCCAATGATCAAAGTGTTGACGTGGTCTGGGAACGATTTCTCTTCGACAGGTTCAATGGTATGACTGTCAGGGACCACTTGGCGAGATACCGTCGGCTCTGGCTTTCCCTACAATTAGTAAAAGGCAATCAAATCTAATTACGTACGTTTTCTAGGTCCAAAAGTTCAGATGCAAGAAGGGTGGCTGCTCTAACATTATTCTTCACAAAGTTCTTGTTGCATTTAAGGGATCTTCCCTTAGTCTTTTCACCGATCTTGAGCAAGAGAAATGGGGTAATATCCTTACCGACGATGTTCTTCGACTTGGCCTCCACGTAGGCCTCGTCAATGATTTTAGAAATTTCCTCGAAGGGAAGTGCATCTTCCGGTGGAGGCGGAATACACACGAGCGAGCCAGAATCCAAGCCCATCACGGTGTTGTGGTGGTAGACAGTGGAGGCAAGGTCCTTGAAGTCAGTGAAAGAGTATGGCGACTTGACACCGGATTTTCTGGCGTAGAACCCAGGCACTTCAACTGGGCCAGAAGCTTTAAGGTCATTATACGTAGTCACATAAACGCCCTGGGTCTCCAAGAACTCCACGGTGAGACCAATGTCAAGGATAGACTTGGGCCCGGCACAAACTACTGTGACAGGGTTTCTTCCAAGTTCAATTAAATCGTTAGAGATGTCCATGGTTTGCTGGGCCTCACGATGAACACCACCTAAACCACCGGTTCCAAACACCTTTATACCCGCCATGGCGGATATGATGGTGGTCAGGGCGATAGTAGTGCCTCCATTGAGTTTGTGGGACATGACATGTCCGATGTCTCTTCTGGAGACCTTGATTACATCTTTATACAGTTCAGTCAAATACTCCAATTCGTACAGCGACAACCCCACATGCGGAATGCCTTTGATGAACGCCACGGTGGCGGGGATCCCGCCGTTCTCGCGGACAATGGACTCGAATTCGGACCCCAAGGTTAAATTCTCCGGGTACGGGAATCCATGAGTCAAAATGGTTGATTCTAGCGAAACAACTGGTTTGGTCTTGTCGTTTAACGCCTGCTGGACTTCTTCGGAGATGACCAACGGAAACAGTCTGCGAGCTCTCAAGCTGCTGCTAAAGCATCTGATGTAGTTCTTGGTCTTCAACATGTCTAGAGAAGAGTGCGATCTGAAGAAACTCGAGCCATGTCTATATGAAATGGACTGGCTATCTAATATACCGAATGATCTAGATGACAGCCTTGGAGCGGCGGAGTTGTCGGAACAGCATATTTCCGTGATCAAAGCCCAAATTATTGAACCATACAATGTGACAGTGAAGTCTTTCTTTAGTCATTTTGAAAACCTGTTCCCGACGCAAGTGTATGCAAGAAAAGACTTGATCCTCGAAGTCTTGGTAGCACAGCGTGCTCTCGGAGACTCGGATGTGGAGTTGGTGGCGGACTATTTAACAAAACTGCTTGAGCTTCCCGATGAGCATCTCGACTGGTCCACCTCCAACAAAAAGCTCTGTATAAAATACTACTACGCTCTCAGAGTGCTACGGAAGACAATTGGCTGTTTGGACTTGCCACCAACTACACGAGCACGACTTCTAATCAGCGCTTCGTTTCATGCATTTCCAGATTCACCGTGGAGCTCGCAGGCCAACTCACAACTTGTGGTGGAGCCTATAAAACTGAATTTACCTCAGTTCGACGAGGTGGTCCCCAACATGATCCGAACGCTCAAGCCCAAGTTCTTGAGTGTGTCGAAGTCCGAGAATAACCCCCGGTCTCTAAATAATTCCAAGCTCTCTTCTGCTGGATATGCCTCTACCAAAGGGCGAGCCTCCGGATTAAAGCCCCAGCTCGGGTATTCACATATCTACGAGTCGATGGACGAGGAGAGTAGCCGCCGGGACTGGAAGGCGACCACAAACGTAGGAACCATTTCTCTGATCTGGCTTCTCATAGACTTGGCAGACGGTGCTTGGTTCGATAACTACTGGGCGGTGGTCACCTCTTTCATTTTAAACTTGATAGACGACTCGGATGTTGTGTTCAAGGGTATAGCCGTCCGGCTTCTACACAAGTTGGCTGCCAGTCCCAGAACGGATGATTCCAAGGGAAACCTTTTCGTGAGAACTGGCTTGGTGGATGTGTTTTTGGACTCATTGAAAGTGTGTTTGTCTTACTTGCCGGAATCCACCCCGGTTGAGCAATCACAGGTGATTCTTGACGCAGCATATCCAGCGGTGTTCAAGCTTGCTGAGATAAAGAGTACCAATAAAGGCAATAAGTTGGAATTCTTCGAAATTATCAATGGCCACCTTCTTTCTTCTATCGACTCTTGCTTCGATAGATTTGGCACCACAGCCAAACACCCCATATTACTTCTTCTTCTACTGAAGTTAAGGTACGTCATTGAACTCTATGTGCAAGAAGAGATTTTACTATCGTGGACTCGATGCAATTTTGTCTTGAACCAAATAATTGTGAATCCCCATCTCATCGATTCCGTTTCGGGCATTCAATGTATCAGCGAATGCTTGAAAGTCCAGCGCACAACGCTCCAGTCTTTTTCAAACGCCGACGAAGAAGGTAAGGCGCTTTTGATGGAGTTCAAGTTCGACTTTTTGGCCGCATGGTGTGTGTACCTTAAACGGATGATCAAGACTCAACTCGGATTCCAAAACCCCATCAAAGAGTGCATCGGCCTTCTCGGTACCCTCGGCAACATCACGGACGATGTCCAAGCAATTATTGCCGAAAATGAAGAGCTAGAAAAGTATCTTGTATAAATATATTAGCTATGTACATTAGTGAATAGATCCCTGCAAAGTTTGCACGACCTTGATGTTGGTGTCGAGGAATCTGTTGAGACAGTTGTTCAAGCACTGTTCCTCGGAAGAGTTCAAGTCAGCAGAGGTTATTGGTCTGTCTTTATTGCATTTCTTGAAACACATATCGGTGAAATTGTGGATGGACATTTGAACTTTGGACTTGGAGTTTTCGGCCTCCAAGAACGTCAAGATCTCTTTTCTAGCGGGCTCGTCGAGGTTCTGGAGGGCAGCCTGGGAAATAGTAGACATATTGAATCAGTGAAAAAAACGAGAACCGAGAAACAAGATGGACCGGGTCGATTTGATAAAACAACTACTCAAGGAGAAACCTCCCAACATTCGGCTCGAGGAAGGCGAGACCAAGCAGAAAATCGAGCAAACCTATGTGAAAAGATTGGAGCTGGGACAACAATCGGTGAATAATTTGCTAGTGCAGGCCGAAGACGCTATAAACAAGCTCCAGCAAAAATTAAAAGACGTCAATCCCGACCTCGAAACCGAGGCAGAAGATGTACAGGCCAGGCTGGAGACTGACCATGAGGTCGAGTTGGAGTTAAAGAGACAGGCAATTGCCATGTATAATACTTACGGCAAAATACCGTTTTCCCCCGATAAGAACGATGTGATCACCATTGCGTCGGCGTCGACGATCATCCACTCGTTGATCGACGAGAACGCTCGAGCGACGCGAAGCTTGGGGTCCAATTCGGCTCTTGACGAGCGGATACAGTGGTTGAACAGCACCCTCCGAGAATATAAACAACTTTCTGGCGAGATGGACGGCCTTACCCACGATAGACAACAGCATTTGGAGGCCCTTCAGCGCCGAGACGAAGACCAGATTACGTCTGACAGCGTTGAACGAAAGCTCGACGAAAAGCTTGAAGAGACCGAACACCACGAGCGAATACTCCTCCAGCACCTCAGCGAAGTGCTGGCCCGGTACATCGAGTCGGAGAACGCACAGGACACCGGGGTGCTCCAGCCACTCATACTCGGGTTGATTCTGAGTCGCAGCGAGTGGGTGGAGATCCCCAAGGACTCGCCCGAGCAGCAGCTCATCCGCACGCTCCTCCTTAACGACATCATTCACACCAAGCCGCATCCCGACAGCTCCATGCAATATATAGGGCTAAGTACAGTGGCTGAGTAATACTACGCATATTTAGTAACATTGACATACTTAGTTATTGGCCCACATTTGGGCGGATATGGGTAGAACGGCCCCGTCCGAGGGCAGCGGGCGGCACCGCCGAGCGATCCGGGCCCGGCTACTGCCCCGGAAAAAAGACCCACGCTACAGTTGATATTTCCCGCTCAAAAAACAATGAGACAGTTCCTCACGAGATGAATCTGGCTCCCAAAAAACGAAACAGAAAGATCTTGGTCTGTACCAACTGCAGGCTCAAGAAGAACAAGTGCGACCGCACGTCCCCCTGCTCCTCGTGTGTGCGCTTGGGAATTCAGCTTTCTTGCAGGTACGCCACGGCCGAAGATGAGCCCAGATTTGCATTCCCCAGCCCCGTCTCGACGTCCCCCACCGGCAAGGCGCCGCTGAGATACTCGCCCGAGCCCGCGCCCAAGTCGCTCGATAAGCCTATCCGGGGCCTCAACTTCCCTTATCCACATCTCCCTATGGGAGATCGAGATCCAGGGTCCAAGATCTTGTGGAACTGCTGGAACTTCCAGCGGGACGACAGCGAGTTCCTCCAGTTCGCGGTGTCCACTGCCACGCTCGGCTTGGACGACGACATGTTGGCCCGCTGCGAGCATGCCATCGGCGACAAATTCACCGTGGACTATCTCAGCTACGATGAGCTTCTCGCGGACTCCGTCGACATCTTCAACCTCAAGATCCGCGCCACCAACGTGGGGGCGACCGCCGGGTACTTGTACGGGCTCTGCTTCGACAGCGAGACCGAGCCGTTGTTGGTGAAAATCAGGTACTGCCTCCCGCCCGTCAAGGTGATGCTCTACTTGCTGAAGGTGTTTTTCGAAAACATAGCACCATTCGTGCCGGTGTTGGACGAGTTCGACTACTACGCCTGCATCAACCGCATCTTCAACCTCAAGCTCGGTGACACCGTGTCGAAGATCTCCATTCTGCGCCGAGAGGACTACGCCATAATCGCCCAGGCACTCCTTGTGTTCCGGCTTGCGTGGCTACACGAGCTCTTGAGCGACCCGCAGTTCACCAGACTCGAGCACCACTGCGGCTTCCGCTACAAGGTGTCGTTGGACGCCATCACCTTGGTCCACGACTGCATAAATGTCCATGGCATCTACGCCCAGCCCAGCATCCCGCTCTTGCAGACGTTGATATTGGTGCTCGAGTACCAGACGCGGGCCCCGGAGCTGGGGGAGGCCATCCTCAAAGACCAGATCTTGAGATCCCTCATACTCCAAAATGCCTATATTCTCGGGTTCAGCACCGACCCCCGACACTTGGATTTTGAGGAGATCGACCTGAACTCCAGCTACCTCCGAAGGAAAATCTGGTTTCACATCTTCACGTCCATTGTGTTTGACGCTTGTAATCATCTGTTCTCTGGCCAAAAACTCCCGAGTATTCTGTTCGATACTTTATGCCCATACTTTGAATTGGGAGTGACAAACTCCAAAAACCCCTACATGGAAAGGGTCATTTCCGAAAACTACAGCATCTTGGATGATATCTACTCTACATACTATAAAGCCTTATCATCCATACATAAAGACGGCCTTGAGTTCGACTTCCATTTGGTATTAGTACAACTCCTCCGAATCGATCATCTAATAGGGAAGAAATTCGGCACCTTCAAGTCTATTCAGGCAATGGAACCCGGCATTGAAAAACTTCTAGCGCTAAAACTGTTTATCGAGACCCGAATTTGTTTGTCCCATTTTCTATACAATATATTTATCAGATTGGAGCAAATAGGAGGGGCTCCACAAGAGTCATTGACTTTGAAAGAAGGCTGCTTCATGGCGTTCGGGCTCTTGGGTGAAATTTCTGGTGATATCTTGACAGATTGCGACCATGTCTGGGGAAGCCTGTTTCGGTTAATGATCGTACCGTTATTGGTGCTTTTGTTCAATTTCCAAACCAGTTTTGCTATTACCATGAACGTCAGACTCAAGTGCACAACGGAGATGAACCAAAATGAACCCCAATACTGTTCTGCACTCGAGGAGCTTCGTACTGGCTTCAAGAAATTCGCCTGTTCTCGCTTGCGTTTACTACACCAAATAAGTACTGTCAACTGTTTCAGCTGGAAAATGGTCAAATTGAACATAGCTAATTACAACGTTACTTTCAGAGATAGCGTTTACTCTTTGCAACCTGAAGCAGTGCAGGCTGCGGCCCTCAAGATCACTGAAAAAGATGCTCTTTCATTCTTACAAATTCTTTATGAAAATGTGGATACATTTAAAGACGACTATTATGATAACACACTAGAGCAGATTCTGTCTAAAAGTTTATTGCAAACCAATTATGATATTGCTAATAATCAAATCAATAACGATTTGATAAATTATATTGAAGCAGATCAGCTTTGGATTGCGAGGACGATAATTAATTTATATGAAGTGACAAATGTTCCTCGGGGTCCAGATGACGATGGCCACGCAAAGGACTTTTGCTTCCGCAAGTCTAATTACACTTCATTTCCACGGTTCAGAGGAAAATATGGGATTACAATGGAATAGGATATTTATATATATACCCTGGGTTTTTACTTCACTTGAATATAGTATTAGTTAGAATACACAGGTTAGATTAAAGTGGACTTGGAGGATGAGGCAACATTCACTCTTTCGATTTTCTTGTCGTTTTGCTCAAATGAGTCAGTACCGTCTTCTTGTTCACGAACTTCACCCAATAAAGCAACATCGAAGTTATTAGCTCTCAAGTAGTCTAAGAATCTTTTGTCTTCGGCATTGACAGCATCTTGGCCAATGGCAGGAAGGAAGAAAATAGCCAAAAAGGCAGAAAGCATACAAAGACCAGACGAAACATAGAAAGCGCCCGTGATTCCAGTATGTTTAATAATAACCGGGAAGACCCAGGTACCAACGAATGCACCAATTTTACCAACAGCAGCAGCGATACCGTAGTAAACACCTCTGATGGGGGTAGCTGAAGTTTTAGCAGCCAAAAGACCGGTGTTGTCACCAGGACCAAATTCACCGAGAGTCATGAAAATACCATAGACAACGACAAAAGGTGCAATGTGCTTCAGCAACTTATCATATAATCCAGTCATAATGAAGCCAACTGCACCTTGCAAGCCAACACCAACGGCCAAAGTTAATCTTGGTCCAAAGTAATCAGTTGCAATAGCACCAAGGAAGGCTCCAGGGATGTAAAATAAATTGAAAACCACATTCCAGCCAAAGGTCTTGTACATACTTTTATCTGGAACAACACTATTAAGGATAGTAGGAGAAAAGAGACCAAATGAGTAGGCAGAAAAGTCATAAATGAACCAGATCAATGACACAATAGTCAATCTAAACCAGTAAAATTTGATGATAAGCCAATAAGGCACATTACGGAAATGGACTCTCTTCATATGTGTTTGCTTGAAGGAGTCAGAATCCGAAATCTGCATTCTGAAGAAAAACAAGATGATTGGGAAAATAGACCCAAGACATAATGTTAATCTCCACACAGCTGTCAAGTGTCTTTCTGAAAAAATCCATAATAACACCAAAGGAACAAAACTACTAACCACGAAGCCAAAGTCAATCATAAAGTTGGTGAACCAAGCAAAATATCTATTTCTTTGACCACTGGGCAATTGGTTAGCAAATTCAGAGGCGATAACAGAAGAAGTTGGGTATTCAGCACCAATACCAATTCCCAACAAGAATCTGAAAGCAGTAATAGCTGCAAATAATCCGTATGGGGAACCATGAGCACCCCAAGAGGCTGCACCACACAAAGTGGGCAAAACAATCAACATGACATTGGCAGCCAACATGGCATTACGGCGTGGGAATCTGTCAGAAATTAATCCAAAAGACAACTGTCCCACGACGGTACCCACGAATGCAATAGACGTCACATTACTAATAGCATTAGAATGGTTGTACTCGTGGGGGTATAGCTTTCCCAATATAGTAGAGACGGTCGAGATAGAGTTATTAACGTAACCATCAGAAAATAAACCTGCTCCAGAAACAAAAACTGGGAATAAAGATTTTGCTGATACTTTTCTGATTCTCTCCTCATCCTTTTCCTCTTCTATTTGAGAAGGTGTTTTCCTATTGAAAGTGACTTCTTCGTTGAGATGGTCTAACCATCCCATACTGAAATCTCTAAAGGATTTTGGTAAATCTCTTGTTGCCATTGTTGAAAAATCTGGATCTATGAATTATTCAGATTGGACTGGATATTTATGTGAAATTCAGGCCTTATCATGTCGATAACTATAATTAAATTACATGAAAAATAAAAAATGTAAATTATTTTCGATGTATTTGATCGGCAACTGTCAAAGATGGATGCCCAGTGGCCAAGAAAAAATTTGACAGGTGCTAACGCCATATTGACATGAGTGTCTAAGACCTTCAAAAAACTGATTCCATGAGCTATCTGTTATCAACGTGGTCCATCGGCGATGATAATTGGTGGTAACTAGTACTCTATCCGAAGGTCTAATTTACTGAAGAGGCAATTTTCTGGAACACAGGCCAGAATGGAGGTGCGGCGCTCAATACGACTTAGATATAAATTATAGTTGAAAGTTTAAATCATTACTTGGTCAGATCTGGTAAAAGATAGCGAGTATCTGATAAGAGATACTAGCGAAGCAACCCCCAAGTTCTGGGGTATTTTATTGCAATTTTGAAGATTGAGTTTAATGGCAACTTTGCACGCAATATCTGACGGTCGTTGAAACTCCCATAAGATTCGGACAATACAGGGTTCCGGTTGAAGCAAGACCGCACGGGGGGGCCCACATGGGGTGTTTTGGCTCGATTTGGGTATAAGGTCTTGATTTTAAGTTGACAGAAACTGTGAATCAGAATGTGGTAGCAGTGTGTAACAATAACCTTTAGGCACCTTCCACCTGTTCACATATGCAGCCACGTTGGTTGTCGGAATTGTTTTGTCAGGTTTAGGTTTCAGGTAGTGTGCGGTCGACAAAATTCGCTATCGCAAGAGAGCAAGATTATCTACATCGCCAAAATGGTAGCCAACTCTACGTTAATATCCAACCGGATGTTCAGGACCCAGCGGTTCATCAATTTATTTATTGTTACATGTTTCGTAACGCTTTTAGTGATAGCCTCTGTTTCGGCCCATTATCATGTTAAGACTAACAACCCAGAGTTCTATGATTCGGCTAAAGATAAATTGAATAACTACTTTGACAGCGTCGGGTCTTGGAAGAACCCCTCCAATGAGAAATCTGGCGGGGATCCGGTTACCCCAGACGCATAAAAAATATATCAAACCCGCTGGCGGGATCAGAGGCCCTTCCAAGTGGCCCGCTCAAAATGGTCTCCTCTGGGCTTTTCTATGATGAGCCCCATCATTAAAAATTCATGGCAACACTGTAAGAACCATGAGTATATAACTTTTTCCCACTGCAGTTCGTCTGTTTTGCATGACTCTATTATATCAATTAATTTATTATTTGCCGTCTCAGCTCTGAGATTTGTAAGAATCTCGTCTATTATGAGAGGCTTGTTGAGCGTCAGCTTGAACGCCATGAAAAACTCGTAGGTGTTGAAACAGGGCGGTGCCTCGTTCATGACGTTGAATGCTTTGACAATGATGGGCTGCAACGGCGAGGCCTCGCCAAAGTACGTGTCGCTCGACGTCAATGCCTGCTCCAAGCTGCCTCGCACCGGCGGCCGGAGTAGCTGCAACATCAAATTGTTGTAGTTGTCGACGAGACCCGGCAAGGGCGCCTCGTAGTTGCCGCCGCCGTTGTAGGTGAATATTTCATGGAGAAGCACGTCTTCGAAGGCCCGCTGCTTCTTCATGGATTTGAGGAAGTCGACTATGTTGGCAAACAAGTCTCCCTCAAACAAGCGGTCAAAGTCCTTGTCGCCGGCACGGGCCGCCTGCATGTTCTCAACCACAAGGTCGAGCCCCGCGGTGTTGGCGGGGTCGAGGAACGGCTTGAATTTGGCTGATGCCAATAATTTCCCGTTGACCACAAGACTGTAGATCTGAATCTCCTCGTAGGCCTTAGTGGCGCCCTGGATCGTGTACAAGAGCTTAACGACGTTAAGTACAAGCGTGCGGTACAGCTGGATGTCGTCCAAGGTGTCCTCAAACTGTGCCTTGAAGAAGTCCGGGTCCGTCAACCAGTGGGTGATTTCCACCTGCGAGTCCGGCTGGTCAAGCAAACGCTCGATGTGGCGCTTGAACGACGGCAAGCGCCGGAGGCGGGCGATGGCGGCGGCGTCGAGGTGCTGGAGCGGGTCGGGCCCGCCCAAGGCCGCGTACGAGGCCAGGTAGTAGAAGGTCATGATGATGACCTTGATCTCGTTGATCAACACGTCGATGGAGTTGTTGGCGTTCTCGAAGCGGTGGAGAAGCACCGTGACGAGCGTGGGGCTCACGAGCATCTTGGCGGCCGGGTCCAAGAACACCTCGTTCAAGATCCGGTGCGCCAACTGGGTGTTGTCGATGGTCTGGAACTTGAACGCCTGGATCATCATGCGGTGGTCGTTGTTGAGGTGCGAGCTCATCCAGTTGGTGACGTTGTTGCAGGTCAAGGCAAAGATGAACTTCATGGGGATCTGCTGGGCGTATGGGTAGATCAACTTGAGGAACTGGTTGACGGTCTGGTTGGTGAACGAGTCGGTGTCCTCGAACACCACCACGAGCTTGAGGCGGTCGCGGGCCGGGTGCTGGCGGAACCAGTCGAGCAACCGCTTGATGTCGTAGGTGGTGCGGCCGGGCTCGTCGTCCTCGTCCAAGGTGTCTAAACGGTCGTCGTCGTCGTCCTCCTCCCGCCTCTCCGCAGGCGGCCTCTCAGGCGGCTTCTCCAGCGGCCCGGTGCCGAGCTGGTGGAGCAAGTCCTTGAAGAGCTGCTTGACGCTGGAGTTTTCCTTGGAGTTCAAGGTGACAATGCAAATATCGGCGTTCTCGCCGTCCACGTACTGGTAGAACTGCTGGAGCACGCGGAGGTTGGACCCCGAGTTGGAGCTCATCAGGATGAACCCGCAGTTCAACTTGTAGCGGCGCTGGATGCAGCTGGCGCCGTGGTAGCTGGCGCTGTCGAACTGGCTCTGGATAAAGTGGAACAAAAACCGGAAGAGCTGGTGGTTCGACGTGCGGAGGATCTCCGTGACCTTGCGGGACACCAGGGCCCACGCCTCGGCGTACAACTGCGAGCGGGCCAGCACCAGGGCGTCGTTTTCGGCGTCGAGCCGTAGAAGCAACGAATTGGCGCACTGCGACTCGAGCAAGGCGGCACCGGCGGCGGGCCGGGCACTGGGCTTCCGTCGCTTGGCGCGGTAGTGCGTCTTCTGGTGGCTGGCGTTCAAGGCATCGACGGTCATGGTAATGTCGCGGCGGCCACTTGATGTGCGCCACGACATGTCGGAACCCCATCTTTGCCCATTCGGGAAAGCAATTGGCATGAAATAAAACCAACACTTATGACGCAGAACCAGCACGAGCAGCGGCCCGAGCTTAAGCAGCGGCGGCAGCCGGCGGCGCCCGCCAGTTCGGACCCGGCGCCCGAGAATTCGGCCCCAGCGCCCGTCCCCCACATCCACGCCCGCCGAAAGTCCCGGCGAAAGATCAACCTCGCCCCCCTCAACATCCCCTTGCATAGACGACTCGAGACCGTGGGAATCATCTGGCATGTGATGTCAATTCCGTTCTGGTTGATGGTATTTTTGGGGACCGCCTCGTTGGGGCTCTTTTCGTGGGTCTTGGTCATCTTGCCCTACTTTGTTTGGTGGTACGGCTTCGACCTCCACACCCCGACCAACGGCAAGGCCACGTACCGCGTGCGCGACTGGACCCGCAACTTGGTGGTGTGGGAGTGGTTTGTCGACTACTTTCCCATCCGGGTCCACAAGACCTGCGACTTGGAGCCGACTTTTAGCGACGTTTTAGTCGAGGACGACGTCGCTAGCGAGGACGACGAACAGGACCTTGTGTCGGAGAGCGCCACCACGTTTGTCGACAGCTTGTTCAAGAAGTTTGGCCTTGGAAAACGGCTCAACTCGTCGTCCAAGAACTCCAAGTATAAAAAGGTCACCTCGGGGCCCCGGTACGTATTTGGGTACCACCCGCACGGCGTGATCTCCATGGGCGTCATGGGCACCTTCGCCACCAACGTGATCCGCAACGAGCCCTACGAGCCGCCGACCCGGTTCCTCAAGCCGTTTTTTCACGACCCGTCCAAGGGAAAACGCCAGTTCCCCAACATCGGCAACATCTTCCCGTTGACGTTGACCACGCAGTTCACACTCCCGTTCTACCGCGACTACTTGTTGAGTCTCGGCTTGACCAGCGCCTCGGCCCGCAACATCAAGTCGCTCATCAATAACGGTGATAACTCCGTGTGCATCGTTGTGGGCGGCGCCCAGGAGTCGCTCTTGAACTCCGGCGTCACCGGCAGGGCCACTGTGGGGCACGGCTACAGCCGGCCCGACGACTCGGACGACGACAAGCCCCACAAAAAGAAAGAGATCCAGTTGGTGTTGAACAAGCGCAAAGGGTTCGTCAAGCTCGCCATTGAAGTGGGCAACATCAACCTCGTGCCGATCTTTGGGTTTGGCGAGGCCGACATCTACAACATCATCTCGCCGCCGCCGGGATCGTTCGGTGCCTGGTTCCAGCAGTGGGTCAAGAACCACTTCCAGTTCACCATCCCATTTTTCAGCGCCAGAGGTGTATTTATTTATGACTTTGGGTTCTTGCCGTTCCGCAACCCCATCAACGTCTGCATAGGCCGGCCCATCTACGTGCCTCCGCACGTGTTGGAGGACTACAAGGCCAAACACCCCGAGTTTGCCGACGAATTGACGCCGCCAGCTCCCCCCAGAAAATTGAACCGGACTGAAAGCTTGACGGACATGTTCAAGTTTAAAAAGAAGGCCATCCCCAAGAGAGTCAAGGTGCCTCCTGAGCTCTTGGACCATTACCACAAACTTTACGTGGATGAATTGAAGCGGGTCTTCGAGGACAACAAAGCCAAATACGGATATGAAGACGTTGAGCTCAATATAGTTGAATAGACTGTTATTCTGTATTAAATCAATGCTATGCCAGATATATATGTACACGGTTAATTCTTGGTTTTCTTGATGGTCTTGATCTCTATTTCCACCTTGTTAAGTTCATTGTCCAAATTTATGTCGTAAGTGTGGTATTTGGACTTGAACTCCTTGGTCGATTGGTGCTCGGCGTCAAGATCCTCCTGGGCGGCGTCTGCCTTCAACTTCTTGTACTTGGAGAGCAAGCCGCGGTTCAACTTGAACCGTCCGTGTTCCTTACCGTAGAAACTTTTGGGGTTTCCGTATTGACTCAATAACTCACTGAATTTCCGCTCGAGGAGCTTGGCCTTGTCCTTCATCTCCTCGCGCTCCTGCACCTTGTCAGACTCCCACTGGCTGAACTTGCCGATGTCCACCGGGCCCTTTTGCTGCTCGTAGGGTGCGGCCCCGAACATCTTCAGCTCCGGCAACATCGTCCACAAGTACTCGTCGTCGATGTCGTCGAGCGCCGGGTTCAAGTTGATCATGCCACTGAGCGACTTGCGCAAGTAGTGCTCCGGGAGCGGCTCGGCCGCATACATATCTCTGTCGTAGTATAACCGGGTCAAGTCCATTTCGTATTGCTGGAACTTGGACTCGTCGGTCTCGTTCATGTAGTGCTCCAACTCACGCAAGAGCGCCTGGTCCTTGTCGGTGAGCTGCGTCTTCTGGAACGACTTGGTGTGTTCTACGGGGATGTTGAAATCGACAAAGTGGTTCTGCGGCGGTTCCTGGTGGTACACCTGGCGGTAGAGGTCCTCGGGCGAGCTGCGCTGCACCTCCTGCGGCACCTGCGGCATCTGGTCGGCGGCCACGTACTTGGCGGCCGATATGGGGCCCAGCTGGGGCGATGCGGTGTTGGTTGCTAGCTTGGCCATGCGCTGGCGCTTTATTTGGCGCTTGGACGGCTTGGGGGCGTCGGCGTCGGCCACCGGCACCACCGGCACTCGGGCGGCCACGGCCTTGGAGTACATGCGGGCCAACGCCGGGATTCGAGCTTTCACGCTGTGACTAAACATGGATGATAATGCGCACGAGAAATTGTCTACATCCACAGGCCGTATAATTGCCGACTGTCCATGCCGACAGTCCATGTGATCCATCCGAACGATGTGTAGCCCGTAGCAGTGCGAGATGGTCCACGGGACAAGGCCCACGGGGCAAATTTATGTGGCGTAATTAGTGCGCTCACGTTGATGAAAAAATTCAACCAGCTCCCCAAGATCATGGACGCCGCCTTACCTCACACCTACTCCAAGCCAGTGCAATTGGCCGTCATCGGCGGCACCGGGCTCTACGACTTGCCCAACTTGAAGCCGGTCGCCCGCCTCACGGTGTCGACGCCCTGGGGCTTCCCTTCGTCTCCCATCACCATCAGTGAGATGGAAGATGGGTTCCCGGTAGCGTTTTTGGCCCGCCACGGCCAGCACCACGACTTGTTGCCGACCGACGTGCCCAACCGCGCCAACATCGCCGCCCTCAAGAGCTTGGGCGTCAAGGCCATCGTGGCGTTCTCGGCAGTCGGCTCGTTGAGACAAGAGATCAAGCCCAGAGATTTCGTCATTCCCACCCAGGTCATTGACAGAACCAAGGGCATCAGACCCCACACCTTCTTCGAGAAGGGCTTTGTGGCCCACGCCATGTTCGGCGAGCCCTTCGACTTGAACTTGAACCGGATCATCACCGAGGCGGTTCCGTCGTCGGGATTTTTGGACGCTTTCGACGGAAAGGGCCAGCCCACCTTCCACACCAAGACCAAGACCAACAACGGCGAGGACTTGACCTTGATCTGTATGGAGGGACCGCAATTCAGCACCAGAGCCGAGTCGCAGGTCTACAGAAGCTGGGGCGGCTCCGTCATCAACATGTCTTGTCTTCCTGAGTCCAAGTTGGCCAGAGAAGCCGAGATTGCCTACCAGATGATCTGTATGTCTACGGACTACGACTCGTGGAACGTCGACGAGGAGCCTGTCACCGTTGAGACCGTCGTCAGCAACTTGAAGGCTAACTCGGCTAACGCTTGTAAGTTAGCGGTCGAGTTGATCAGTGTTTTGGCCAAGGACTTCTCTTCGGGCGAGTCCAAGATCGCCAAGGACTTGGAGGGCTCCATGAAGTTCTCGGTCAGCACCAACCCCAAGGCTGTCAAGAAGGAATTGTTAGAAAAGATGCACTTCTTGCACCCCGGTTACTGGCCAATCCAATAGTTAGATTTACATAGATAACCCATATGGCTTTTTTACAGTAGGAAGTTGTGGTGGCTACGGCTGAATGTTGTCATCACCACATTCGATTGTCTGCGGTCGTCTAACTCAACTCCGGTGTGATTCAGCATCTAAGCTAATTTCCTAATTGGAACAGCTGCAGCTTTAAAGCCAGAATTGGATAAGCCATCGGTATGGCCACAACCGTCGGAATGCCTGCATACTCCCCAGATGCTCTTATCTTATGAAAGTGTGCGGCCAGGCCGTACCACCAGAGGCTTGAGCCACATAAAATCTTATAAATAAAGTGGGTTTCGTTAAATTAATCCGTATGCCAAGATAGATCTTCGATTGCTTGGATATATGATTGTTAACAAAGCTAGGCAAGCATGTGGCCCCACTGCTGTTATCTACTTGGTTGGTTCGTCTTGATAAACTGAGAAAATGCCAAGACAAGGCCAAAAACCGTGAAACTCCAAATACTATCAAAATGCATGGATATTTGCCATAAAGCCACAGATAACGGTCCGATAGATCTCTACGATCGGAAGGAATGACAATAGATGCTATTTACGTCGAAAAATCTGGTCTGAGTTTCCGTGAAAAACAGTACTTACGATTCGGAAAAAATGTTTTGGTGCCGCAGGGTGGGATGGCACTAGTTTTTCCGGCGAACATGAGATGCCCTCTACGGAGTCCCAAGAGGGGCCAAACCTAAATTTCTTTGCCAGGCTTTTTGCCCTTTCCCAAGCGGCTTATTCACATTTGTTGGCTCGGGGGTCATCCACAAATTTTCTCAAGCAAATCACTAAAGGTTTGGTATATGTTAATCACGATATGTCAAAGAAAAGAAATGGCTGCTTGGCTCCAAACGTCATCACTGGCGGGAAAAAGAAATTTTGCAAGGCACAACAGCCGTATTTTCACCAAAACTAGAGCGCTCGCGCATGAACAGAACGCCGAAACGGCATATAATTTCCAAAAACGGCAATCATCCAATGTTCTAAGGTTGCAGTAGTCTGAAATGAGTGGCATTTTGATTTCTTTTTTGGTCTGCGAGAGCGGGATGTTAAAGCCTTTGGGTGGTGTAATTGCCAGTTTAATTTCTATTCGATCATTGGCGGTTGATAAATTAACATCTCGCTACGTTTCTTTCTTCCCCAGTTTTAGAAACTTATTTAAGTTATCATCTAGCCCGCAAAATACCCATTTTTCACTTATGAGTGCTGCTGAAACTAACATCGCCGAAGTAGGTGACGAGAAGTCTTCTGATATTTTGAAGCAACAGTCTGCCACTGAGAACGTTAAAAGAGATGACATCTCTTCTGGCGAATTCTCTAGTCAGGAAGAAGGAAGAGAAGCTACCGAAGAAGAGCTTAAGACCTTAAGACATGTCTCTGGCTCTATCCCAATGAGAGTCTGGTTAGTCGCTCTTGTTGAGTTGGCTGAAAGATTTTCTTACTACGGTTTGTCAACTCCTTTCCAGAACTATATGCAAAATGCTCCAGATGACAAGCCTCATGGTGTTTTGAACTTGAAGAACCAAGGTGCTACTGCCTTATCTTACTTTTTCCAATTTTGGTGTTACGTTACTCCAATCTTTGGTGCTTGGGTTGCCGACACTTTCTTCGGTAAATACAAGACCATCTTCATCTTCTGTATCGTTTACATTTGTGGTATTTTCATCTTGTTCATTACTTCTGTTCCATCTATTGCTTCCAGAACTACTTCTTTAGCTGGTTACATTGTTGCTATTATTATTATTGGTATTGGTACCGGTGGTGTTAAATCGAACGTTTCTCCATTGATCGCCGACCAGATCCCAAAGCACAAGCCATACCTTAAGGTTTTGAAATCGGGAGAAACCGTTATCGTTGATGCCAACAACACTGTGCAAAATGTGTTTATGATTTTCTACGCCATGATTAACATTGGTTCGTTGTCTGTCATTGCCACTACTCAACTTGAGTTGCACGTTGGATTCTGGGCTGCTTTCCTTCTCCCATTCTGCTTCTTCTTTGTTGCTTTGGGCGCTTTGATTTTGGGTAAGAACCAATATGTTAAGATCCCAGTCAAGGAGAGTATCATCGGTAACTCGTTCAGGATCTGTATCATTGGTGCTAAGAACAAGTTCAACTTGAACGTTGC
Source organism: Keqinozyma sinolaborantium (assembly GCA_039762375.1). Taxonomy (NCBI): domain Eukaryota; kingdom Fungi; phylum Ascomycota; class Pichiomycetes; order Serinales; family Debaryomycetaceae; genus Keqinozyma; species Keqinozyma sinolaborantium. The sequence goes on along the minus strand of JAQRFW010000012.1, from coordinate 156,763 downwards.
TAAGCCATCTTACGCCCCAGATGCCGGCTACAAATGGTCTGACAAGACTGTTGAAGAAGTCAAGAGATCGCTCTACGCCTGTAAGTTGTTCTGCTTCTACCCTATTTTCTGGCTTGTGTACGGACAGATGGTTAACAACTTCGTTTCCCAAGCTGGTCAGATGGAATTGCACGGATTACCAAACGATATCTTGCAATGTATCAACTCCATCAGTATCATCGTTTTCATTCCAATCTGTGACAGACTTGTGTACCCATTCATCAGAAAGTTCACTCCATTGAAGGCTGTCTCCAGAATCTACATTGGTTTCATGTGGGCCGCTCTCGCCATGGTCTACGCTGCTGTCTTGCAACACTTTATCTACAAAGCTGGTCCATGTTACGACATGCCTAAGGAATGTCCCGGCTTCAAGAACGTCCCTAACGAGGTCCACATCGCATGGCAAACCCCTGCTTACGTTTTCATTGGGTTGGCCGAAATTTTCGCCAGTGTCACTGGTTTGGAATACGCCTACACCAAGGCACCTATTTCCATGAAGTCGTTCATTACTTCGTTGTTTTTGTTCACCAATGCCGTTGGTTCCGCCATTGGTATCGCATTGTCGCCAACCTCCGAGAACCCCAAGTTTGTGTGGTCCTACAGTGGATTGGCTATCAGTTGTTTCATCGCCGGATGTCTCTTCTGGATCATTTTCCACCACTACAACAACAAGGAAGAAGAGTTGAACCAGTTGGAGTACATCGGCGAGGACGAGTACAACAAGCTCCACCACTTGGCCCCCATCAGCTCTATCTCCAGATCATTGAAGAGTGTATAATATAGCTAATGTATAAAGTATATCAGTCTCGAATTTTTCAGTACGCGCCATGTTCACGCAACCCACGCAGACCCAGCCGACGCAGCAGTCGCCGGTGACGCAGACGCCCGAGTCCGTGGACGAGAAGCACCTCTGCCGGCTCCTCTGTGTCAGCGGCCAGTACCTGTACTTCGATCTCGGGCTCCACAACGGCAAAAAAGAGTGGATTCTAGGGCGAAACGTCGACTGCGACATCATGGTCAACAGCAGCACGCGGTTCCTGAACCGCCACTGCAAGCTCTGGTACAACAGCACCAGCGGCGCCTTGTGGATCCAGGACACCTCGACCAACGGCACCTACCTAAACAATAACCGCTTGGTGAAGGGCTCAAATTACATCTTGAATCAGGGCGATGAGATCAGCATCGGCAACGGAGTGTCGCAGGACGTCGTGCGGTTCATGGTGGTGTTCTCCGACAAGTTCAATCCGGCCAAGGTGTTGAGCAAGTCCGAGAGCATCGACTCCGACAAGGGCATTTACAAGGACTACATTATTAAGAACGAGACCATCGGCCAGGGCGCCTTTGCGACCGTGAAAAAGGTCATAGAGCGGTCGACCGGCGACTCGTACGCTGTCAAGATCATCAACCGGCGCAAGGCCTTGAACACGGGCGGCGGCATGGTGGCGGTGGAGCGAGAATTGAGCATCCTTCGAAAATTGGACCACCCCAACATCGTGTACTTGAAGGCGTTCTACGAGGATTTGGACAACTACTACTTGGTGATGGAGTTTGTGCCGGGCGGTGACTTGATGGACTTTGTGGCGGCCAATGGTGCTATTGGCGAAGAGGCCACCCAGGTGATTACTAAGCAAATCCTAAGAGGCATCAACTACGTCCACAAGAAAGGCATCAGTCACCGGGATTTGAAGCCGGACAATATCCTCATCATGCAAGATGACCCGATTTTGGTCAAGATTACCGACTTTGGCCTCGCTAAAATAAGTGACAACTCAACTTTTATGAAAACCTTTTGTGGAACTTTGGCATACGTAGCCCCAGAGGTAATCACAGGAAAATTCGGGTCGTCGCAGCAGCCGCCGCAGAGCCAGATGTCGCAGCTCAACGACGACTTGTACAGCTCGTTGGTGGATATCTGGTCGCTTGGGTGCTTGGTGTACGTGCTTTTGACGTCGCATTTACCGTTCAATGGGAAAACCCAAGCCCAAATGTTCCAGAAAATCAAAAAGGGAGAATACCACGAATCCCCGTTAAACTCGTACAACGTGTCTTCTACGGGAATTGAGTTTCTTAAAAAATGTCTTGAAGTGGATCCCCGTAAAAGAATGAACGCAGAACAGGCTCTCAAGCACGAGTGGTTGGCCAGTGTCGATGATGGCATGGACGACGTGGCTGAGCCCTCGCAGCACTCGGTGCCCAAGATCAGCTTGTCGCAATCACAGTCACAACAGTTACGCAAGGTCGATAACGGACTACCAGTGACGGCGTCTATGAGTAAAGTTGACGAAGACATTATGATGCGGCCCTTGGACCGCAAGCCCAACCACAAGGCCAACGAGTTCAAGGTGCCCAAGCGGATCGTCCCGCTTCCGCAATCACAGCCGTTGAAGCATGTGGTGAAGCCCGAGGACCAGCTTCACTTTAAATCGATGAAGCTCGATGACTCGGTGCCCAAGGACACGTCCATCGTGCTCACGCCGTTGGAAGACTCGATACTCCCCGACCCCATCTACATACGGCAGGGAATCAACCCGTATGCCATTGGCAGGAACGAGACATGCGATACTTTTGTCAATGACGATCGAATGTCGAAGATCCACTGTCTCATCAACAAAAAGCGACACCCGGTGATGGAGTTATCGATCTACGAAAGCCCGGCCCATTGTCTTGATGACGTGTGGTTGTTGGACTGCAGCACCAATTCGTGTTATGTTAATGGGGTGGTACTTGGTAAAGGTAAAAAGGTCCAAGTATTCAATGGAGACCGCATCGATTTCTTCCGAGACACCAACACGCAGCAAAGCTTGAGCTACAGTGTAGACATTGTGGACACCACGGGGCTCTTTAATGAGGGCAAGAGAACCGTGCAGCACGAACTTGTGACGGTGATGGCGCAAGACGCCAGCGACATCAAATTGCGGCCCAGCCCGGTGGTGGACCAGGCCAACGTGAGCCGGGCCATCGGCAACGGAGGAAGTCTAAACAGCTCTCTCCGCCAGAAACGGAAAGCATTTGAAATAGAGAACGGAGACAAGCTGGTTAGCAAACGAGCTGACCTCAAGAGCGACCAACCAAGACCGGACAATGTGTGGTTCGGTTAGAAGTGTAAAGTAGCACATGATGTAATCCAATTACAATTTATAGCATATATTAACAATACTACTGCATCGTGAAACGCAAGGGTTCTAAATAGAGATTCATGATAACCCTGTGTACCTATTGTTTTCTCTCATACCCCTCAACTATTAAGGACACATTAACCCCTACTAACAACCCAACAATCGACATGACCATAACGGAGCTAACCCAGTTATTGAACCCGAAATTCCTGATTTTCCCCAACTGGTATCGCTTAATCGTAATAAGGTAACTAATGCCACTTACCATCAATACGAAAATAGCAAAAATAATTAGAAAGTAAGAAACTATACGAGAGTATTTTGTAGGCAGAAACCGGCCGTGGGGCTTGGACACCGGCTCGTCCAGCGAGTGGAGTTTGAAGTTGAGAATGATGCCGAACGCCGTGATGAACAAGGTGGTGGCGAACCGGATGAAGCTCAAGCAGGTGCGCTCCAGCTGGAGGGCGTCCCGCGGCTCCGAGGTGTTGACCTTCAAGATAATATCGGCCATTAGTGGGAACGGGCTACGTAATAAAATAAATAGGAAAAACCCACAGTATTTTCCCAATGCGGGCATAATCTCCACTAAGGGCGATTAAGGGATTAGTTTAAGATTGTTCATTGCGGTGCCTGGAACTTGGCAAAGGAATCTATAATACACACTCGTAAGTCATTATACATAATAGCGTCATACCACGATGGTCGTCACGTGGATTACTTCAAGTTTTTCCTATAGTTGAGGATAATCTCGATATTGTTCAACATCAAGTTGTAGCTGTAGTTGAGGGGTTTCCGGAAGGTGTAGTCGATGCCACATTTCTTGTAGAGCTTGAGGTCCTTTTCGGAAAATCTAGTGGTCACAGCGATGATCCCAATGCGATTGAATTTTTTGGAGCTTCGTATTTTCTTCGAAATGTCGGCGCCGTTGATGGGCGGCATTTCGATGTCCAAAAAAACCAAGTCGAACCACTCCTTCTGGAGGAGCTTGAGCACCGTCAGCGAGTTCAGCAACTTGGTGATGTACGCGTTGGGGAAGATTTTCGTCAAGATTTTCGAGAGAATCTTGAGGTTGATGAGGTTGTCGTCCACGATAAGAAATCTGTAGGGGTAGCTGTTGGGGATGAGCGGGCTGGACTCGATGGGGCTCATGTACGAGGTGCTGGACTTGATGTTCTTGCCGGAGGAGCCGTTGGAGCTGAGCGAAACCGTGGTGTTGGTGGACCCGAGCGAGCCCGCCGACCGCAACGACGTATTGGACTTGGTGGAACGAACGGACTTGGACCGGCTGACACCCGTGGACACGGAGATGGAGGGCTTGCCGTCGAAAAACATCTAGACGAACGCCCGGGGGGTAGCAAGTAAGAAAGGGTAGACAGCAATGATAGCCAGAGGGCGGTGGGAGCAAAAGATGAGGAAGAGGATTTGGGCCCTAGTTATAAGAACACGTAGAATTAATATAACCCCTGCAAGAAAAGGATTGAGCCAGTTTTTTATAATGGACAATATAAGCTAAAGAATGAATGTAAAACTTATCGTCTTGAACATATTTAAATAAAACACCCGAAAGAAGCAATTAAAACGCAGGCCAAAAATGGGGACTTGGATTACACAAAACCAACTAGTACAGAAAAAACCCTAAAAAGTTGCGGTGTCGCAAGGGAGCATATTCATCTTGCGGTAGCTGTCCGTTTTAGGCAAGGGTTATATTGGCAAAAAATTGTCCGATATTTTAACGGCAACAACAATGCTCCGGATAGCCTATTTGCCGGATGGGTAGGTGTACGCCTTAAATTAAACTTTGGCTGGGGCAATGGCTTGTAATGCGTGTGAATGTAGGTGCGTTGATGAGATTTAGGTCCCACGCTTAAGTAAGCGTGCTTCTAAATTACGTGCCTGACATACCGATAATCCTGAAATGTTCATTACTATTCATGCTGTAGAAACAATAATTAATTGTTAGACCTTAATGTCATAACCGTATTAGGCTACTGCAGATCTCTTCATTTTTTTAATTCTCTCCTTTTCCTTATTTATCTCTTGTAGTTGGTCTTCTGTCACAAGATTGTGATGGTGATTTTCTGCTTTGAGAAAATTCCCTTCATCGTCTAGGTGACAAAACTCTAATCCCTCGACCCACCCATCTTTCATCACGTCTGTTATAAATAATCGTTGTTCCGGTTGAATTTTTAACATACCCGATATAACCGCCACTGATTCTTCCGGCAACAATTTGAATAATTTGTTGCGGTAGATTTCGTGGTCTGGATCACTCACCTGATTAATATACGACTTGTAGGACGGGTCGCTGGTCTTGGGTAATTTCCACGGGAATCTTCGTAACACCATGCAACAGTAGATAATGGCAATTGACCACACATCCGTCAATCTAGAATCATACCCGAAGTTGGATGGTTGAAACACCTCAGGCGCTAAGTATGGGTCCGAGCCCACAATCCCTCTAGACCTGATGAGTTTATAAGCCTTGTCACCCTCCACCACCAAGTCTGTAGTCGGTATGCTGGTGGTATCTTCCAATTCTCCCTTGCGGAACTGCACCGCCGACCCAAAATCGATAAGCTTCAAGATTCCGTCGTTGTTGACCACACAGTTGTCCAACTTCAAGTCCCGGTGCGCCAACCCCATCAGATGGAGATACTTGACGCCGCAGCAAATCTGGCGAAAGTAGCAGTTGATCTCGTTGATGTCCATTAGGCCAGACATCACCAAGTTGAAGAAATCAAACCCACAGTACTCCATGATCATGAAATACTCAATCTGGCCAAACATCTTGGAGTCGGTCTCCTTGATGAGCTCGATGGTGTTGATGAGGTTCTGATGGTCTAAATATTCGCCGATTTTGAATTCGTTCTTGACCTTAATCTTGTAGTCGGCCTCGGTCTCGTTCTGTTGTCTGCTTCTGAACTTCTTGACGGCATAGATCTTTTCGGGGTCGGACTTCGACGCCACGAGGTTGACGGAGCCGCTGGCCCCCGTCCCCAACAATCTGCCTGGAGTTCCATATTTCTTGTACAAGTTGGACGTCGAGTGGGACGGCAAAAAGTGCAAGTGGCGGTTTCGGCGGTCCCGCTTGTCGTCGTCGTCGTGGTCGTGGTCGTGGAGCCGGAATTTTTTAATGAACCGTCTGAGCGACGGGTGGTGGTGGTGGTGATGGTGTCTCAGCGGGCTCTTAACGCCCACGGGAGGGCTCTCCGAGTGGGGCTCGCCCGAGTCGCGCGAGTCTGACTTGGCCGAATTGGCCACCTCCGATGTGTCTCGGGACCCGCTGGACTCGTTCGAGGTGTGGGAGCCGCCGCTGTCCTTCTTGCGGAGGAAAAACCGGTGGTTGGTGATGGACCCCATGGACTTGCCGTGGCTGCTGTTGCTGGCGTTGGGGTGGATGGGCTCCTTGGGCGCGGGCGTCGGGGCGCTGGTCACCGAGCCGTCCTCCTGCTCGGTCATGTCGAGGTCCGACTTGGACATGGAAGATTCGGATATCGACGAGGTGGACTGGTTGAGGTTGGAGTCGCTGACGCTGAGGGTCAGATCTGCAGTCAGAGTCGCAAACGACGAGGAAATGGAGGCGGCTGATCGGTTGAAAAAGCCTCTAAGTGAACTTTTGGATCCCTTGTCCACCATTTTTTAAACTGTAATCTGGCACGGCAGCGATCTGAAATTTTGCGAAGATTGGTGGCAGCAACTACTTAAAGTTATTGGGAATTGCAGGTTTGTTTCTCTTTCCTGTGTGTCTGTCGACCGTGCAGTGCGTTGGAGGTGCTAGCGATCTTTTTTTTCCAGCCGAACCGACGGATGGCTAGCGCGGGTTTATTTTTAGAGGCCGATTTGCCATTTGCTACAGTAGTCGTTGGGTTTATAGATTCGTCGCTTGGTAGCCTACCTATTTAGTTCTCTTGCCCTTCTTTTTTTTCTTTTTGGACTTGTCTCCTAAAAGATTGGCGTTCACATCGTCCTCAATCACTAAAGCGTAGTCCTGGCCGCTGTGCGCGGACGCAAGCTCGTCGTCGTCGCTGACGTTCTCAATGATCGTCTTGTGCACGCCCTGCACATTGACAACCGACTCAATGATGCCTCCGGTCCGGTACGATCTGGCCTCGAAATGCTCGACTGGAGCTGGTTCGAGATTGGCGCCCGCAGCCTTGGCCGCATGCCCGTCGTGGCCGTCGGCAACTTCAGTGAGGTCGGTTTCTCGCTCGCTCGGCAACAAGAACTTGGAGTGCTGGGCCCCATTTTCCTTAACGTCATCAATCATATCTTTGGCCTCTTGGGCCGCCGCATCCTCGGTCATGTGGATGGTGCCGTACCCATTGGAGTTGGGCAACGAGCCCTTCGGCCCTGGCAAAACACTGTTTTTGACAGACTCGATGTTCGGCCTCTTGATATGCACGAATGATTTCGACGTCGACAACGGGTTGTCGGCGGGGTTGATGGGTTTCCAGGTCTTGGTGGCGTCGGTGGTGCCAAGGATCGGCGAGGCGTTGGCGAGCAAGACGCCGTGTCTGCTTCCGGGCGCCGACCCGGCCTGGGCCAAATAGTGGGCCTTGTCCTTCAACGGCGTCAACACCCCACTTTGGTCCATGGAGTTACGCTTGGAAGTGTTGGATGATCTATGATAGAGGTTGTGCAAGTAGGAAGTGAGGTTGCGTTTTGACAAAGGACCCGGTTGGGTTCTTTTGATGTTTCTGTTGATGTCGATGTAGACGTCACTCTCGTCGACAATCTCCTCGCCAATCAACTCCTCGATGACGTCTTCCAACGTCAACACACCCATGGCGCCGTAGGGCTCGCCGGGGTTGGAGCTGACCACAATCATGTGGGACTTGCCCTCCTGGAAGTAGTTCAAGATGTTCAAACACGAGGTCTCGACGCCGGTCTCCGGCAACGTGGCCAACGGGAACGAGGCCACCGGCAAGGCGTCCTCGGGGTCGTAGCTGATCAAGACTCGCACAAGAAGCATTCCGATGAAGTTCATGGGCTCGCCAGGCAAGTGGATGGGGATTCTCGAGAACCCGGCGTTGAAGATCTCCTCGACGGTTTTCTCGTCCAACAAGGTGTCGGCGCTCATAGTGTAGACGCGGTCGATCGGCGTCATGATGGACGACACCGCCTTCTCTTTCAAGTCCAACACGGCGCTGATAATGGTGACTTCGTCCTGGTTCAATCTCTCGACACCCATGGTGCGGTGCAAGGTGACCAAGGTCTTCAAGCCCGACTTCTTGTAGAGCGTGCCGTGGTCCTCACCCAAGATGTGGTCCAACAACATGGCGATGGGGAAAGCTACAGGGTACATGATGTACATCAACACCAAAACAAACGGAGCGCAGTAGGACCCCACCTCCAAGCCGTACTTGACGCAGATGGACTGGGGGATGATCTCGCCAAACACCACGATGGAGGCGGTGGAGGCCACCACGGCAGGCCAGCCTCCACCCAAGCATCTGTCGAGAATAATGGGCAACGTCTCGTTGGTGATGACGTTCGACAACAACAACGTGATCAAGACCCAGTGCTTGCCGCGGCTGATAAGCTTGAGCACCTGGCGGGAGTGTCGGCGCTCGTGTTTATCGCCAGAGGTCGCCAAGACCTTGAGGTAAACTTCGTCCTGGCCCATCAAGCCGATGGTGAGCCCAGCGAAACAGCCGCCCAACAACACCAAGAAGGCTGACGCCAAGAAGTAGAAATAGAGCTGCTCGGTGGTCAACGGCTCTTTCTTCGTCGCATGTGCCAGTTCTCGCTGGTAGAGCGGAAGGCCCTGGACTAAACGGGGTAATTGCAATAAAAGCACAAACATTTTCGACACCACGGCATAGCCAGCGTTGCTAGTTGTTATAGGAGCGGCATGGGGACTTAGCAGGGCTTTTTTGGACATAAAGGTCGGAGGATTTATAGTTATGAGAGCGATTAATTGCGGTTTTTCTATGTAAAGCGTGGGGCGTGTGCGCACCATCTACCTGAACTGTGGGAGACAGTGTCTGGGGGTCAGGGTAACACTCTCCCAGATGAGAAGCACCGCGAGCACGAGCGCCGTCATGCCCATGAGCAAGGTGGTGCTCATCTCGGCAAACGTCATGAACAAAATAATTAATCCGGCCGGGACCCTGAATATCACTCGCCAGAACCGACTGACAATGTGGAGCTGAGGAGGGTCCTTGGGGTCGTCAAGTAGCCCAATCACCGTCATGGACAAGAGCGCAATGCAGATGCCACCGGTGAAGAAGAACGCCAACGCATACATGTTGGGTTCGTGCTCTTCTCTCTTGGCTTCATGATGGTTCATGTGTTTTGCAGTCGAAGTAATATCCAACGAGCACAAGTCTCCGCCAGCGTCGGCCGCCAACACGATAGACGCCACCAAGGGCAAGTGGGCGTAGATCCAGCCGATGGCCCGGGCGCCAGAGTGGCGCAACGCATGGGTGGCCTTTTTGGAGGTGGACCCGTTATTGTAGATCCAGAACAAGACGTAGGCGATTACTAAGAGGAAAACCCCTCTTCCGTACCGGTCAGAGAGGCCCACGCCCAAGTCATGGGTGGCCACGATCTTGTACAAGAACTCGCCGATGGCAATGGTGACAAACACCGAAAACCGCTCGACTTCATGTTCAATGTTAAGAGCGGTAGAGGTGGTTAAACTCAACATTCTTTTGGTCCACGGATGGAATGAGAACACGAAGAACAAATTCTCGAGGAACATAATCGCAATGGACACCCCGATTTTGGCCCTGGTGTCGACAAAAATGACAATGATCCAGAGGGCCGTGGTGAAGAAAATCGTAGTACCATAAACTCTTTGCTGCACTCTGTGTTCGGGAATAAAAAACGAGTACACCCATTCGCTCACCGCCAACGACAACCGGCACATCATGTACGGGACAATGGTGTAGGCGGCGCCTCTTCTGTCTTTCAACAAATCGGGCTGACTATTGCAAAACAATGTGAGCAACGCTAAAATCCAGAGAATGTAGATTTTCTGGGACAAGTCCTCGTTGTAGTAGTAGTTGGTGAAGTCCTTGATATCACACCAAATAGTCCAGGCGGGCACAAATAGTAAAACATATTTCAATAATGCCGCCCCACTAGCATTCTCAGCAGCATCTCCGGCTAAATTAGCGATTATACCAACGTACATCAAATCAAGGAACAATTCCGCCTTGGACGAACTGCGCTCACCCTTGGTCCGGTACAACACGCCGTCCTTGAAGTAATTCAACGCATGGGGCCTAATAAACCAAACAGCATCTTTAGGACGTTTAATGTATTGGAAATTGACATCTCCGTATTTTCTAACGAATTCGTCTTCGTTATCGCTGTCAGTGAGCACCACTTCGCCGCCCTGCGAAGCGACTTCGCGGTCCTCCTCAATAATCGCCTCCACTTCACGCTCCATATCGGCTGAAGAACTGGCGTCTGGGGCTTTATATGTATTCATGTCAAAGTTTAATATGTTCCATGCATTTTCACCAGCCCTTTGCTGCATGGAGCCCTGCCGCGTTACCGAGAATCCTCGGGTTTGCCTAATCAGGATATCCCCGAATTCCGCTGGGAAACCCACAGTGGCCACGGTACTCGCTGCTGCCAGTCCAGCGGCCACCAATGTTGCCCCGTTCGTCTCCCGAGGGCCCTAGTGAAGTTCAAAAATGTCGCGCGACATTATAGTCCACTCGCACAAAATTTTCCACCAATAGAATTATCATTATTACCACCCAAAATGAGTAACCCTTGGGCTAAAAGAGACGCTTGGAGATACGAGGGCCAATTCACCCGCTTCAATCGGTTCAAAGGTGCATTCCCCGGTTTCGGAATCGGTTTGGCCGCTTTCGTCCTTTACTGTGGATATGAGAAGGTGACGGCTAAACCTCATGAAGAACACCATTAATGATAGAAGTCTATTATAATTTGCATACGGAAGTATCCGTTATGTTGTACACTGCATGAATATACACTATTTACAATTAATCTTTGGTCTTTTGGTCGTCCTCGACCTCGACATCGAAGTCCGATTCGAAAATCGACAGTTTGGTGGTTTCCTGGCCGTCGTCCACGCTAGCTCCTAAGGCCTTGCTGGTGGCGCTTGCGTTCTTGACCTTGGTCTTGTCGCTGGCGACCTTGGCCCAGATGTCTACGTATTCCTGTTCTTGCTGGACACCGAACTCCAAGTTGGTGGTTGGAATCACCGATCCGTACATCGAGCTCTCCTCGCGCGACACCAAGCTGCTCATCTCCTCCTGCATGCGCACTCTGTAGAACTCGAAGCGGGCCTTGTCGTAGGCGTCGAACAAGTCTCTTTTTTCGTTCTTCAAGATCCATAATGTTCTCTGCACCACCGACTCTCCGTCCAACGGCTTGTGTAATTGCAACATGTGGCTCCAGTCGCACTGCGAGTTGTCGTTTCCTTCGTTTTCTATCAACGTCTTGGGGCGGGAGAACTCCCATGGGTGCTGCTTGTAGAATAAGTCTCTTAATTCGTCCTCGAAGAACTCGAGCTTTGGCACCCGGTGCACCAACTTGTTGGGCTTCTTGCGCTCGCTGTCGCTCAAACGGGTCTTGAAGAGCCCATTTACAGCCGTCTTTTGCGCCTCGACTGGGTCCTGGTACTGCTTGTTCTGTATGGTTTTGGGTTTTTTGGTCATGTCGAGTTGTGGCGGATTGTTGCTGACCACATCGTACCACACGGGCTTGTCCTTCAAGAGACCGGACTTGAGGTAGTGCGACGTTCTTTCAAGCACTCGGGTGGCCTGGCTCTGGATTTTCATCTGGTGGTGATTCGCACTGAAAAATTTTCGACCTTATGAGACCATGAGAAGATGGTTCCTGGCCAGAAATTCCTGTTTGGCAGTTCCGTCTGCATGTGTGGCGTCTTCGGTGAAGCGTCTCTCCACGGCTAGATCCGGGGCCATCGTGCAAGAATTAAAGTCCCGAATTGACCTGCAAAACCGCTCGGGGCTTCCGCTTTTAGCAGCTATAGACAATTGTCTTAATCTCAACCAGGATAAATTAATTAGGCTCTACGATTTGGATGTGGAAAGGGTCCAGGCACATGGGCTATTGGGAGAGCTCGAGGCAGCGCTCTTGCCAGAGGAAAAAATTAAACGCAAACGGTTGCAGCTCTTGGAGCTGAATAATAAAGCTCATACCCCAAGATCTCTTCTTTTGCAATTATACCCGCTTCATGACCTCCGCCAGTTCCATGTGAACTTCACACTGCAAGAAGACTCGCAGGCGCAGCCCACCGTGTCATTCCCGAAAATATTTGCCCAGTTCAAGAAGCTTTCGTCGCCATTCCATATGGACCCACCTCATTTCAATTTTATGGTGGACAAATTCATGTTTGGCATGAACTTCAAGCGCCCCAAAGCGTCTTTGGGGGGCTTCAACCACAAATCTGCGGTCATCGTCAGAGCGCACAAGAACCAAGTCCGTGAACGGCGTTTGATGATGCAGAAAATCGACTACTTGGTTCTGGAAATGCACCGCAACCGAATCCCCTTGACGTCCGTGGAAAAGGCCACTGTGGTTGCGTATACCCTTTTCCGAGATAAACCCAGCATCCGAGCTCTTGTTGAAGAGGCTTATCGGGAAAAGAAACTTGTTCTTAAGCAAGATCCTCCCTTCGACTACGGTACTTACCGGAAGTTCGATCCAGACATTCAGGACAGCGCCTCGCTCAATGTGTTTCTCGATCTCGCCATTCGCCACGAAGCACACGACGTTGTTCGTTACATAAGAAAGCGTCGTACCGATCTCCACGATCGACAAACGGCAATAACGGTGCTAAACTATATCAGCGGTGCGCCTAGAGGCTTGCGGGACCCCATGAAGGAGTTCGAAGACACAGTGGCTCTGTGGCTCCAAAGCAAATTGGTGCTTGATATTGGCGTGGTCAATGCCATAGCCAAAGGGTACTGCCGGTTCTCCAAGATGGACGCCGCTCGTGAGCTCTTGCGCCCAGTTGATGTTTCATTGGGTGATCCGACGTACCGGGGGTTGACAGCTGGCTCCAAAAGAGCATATGACAAGGCCCTCAACTTCTACGATGAGCTCAAGACAGTTATTGAGCCACTTGGCATTGAGATTGCCAGTCCTACGGTGGCCGCCAACATCGAGACATTCACTCCTTTCCTCGAGGCGTATTCTGCTGTTGGCGACTACCATAGTTTAATTGAGATCATCAACGAGATCCGGACCCACAATCTACCAGTGACGACCAAGGCGTTCCGAGTCATCTGGAACCAGATTGCTCGTGACAGCAGCGAATGGCACCTCGACCAGCTTATTGATTTGACTGCCATGTTAACGCAAGATTTTCAAACGAACTACAACTTTGATAAAGACATTACAAAAGACAACCTTCCTTTGCTTGACATCCCCACGTCGTTGAAGGAATTCATGAAGGGCGATGACCGTCCAGCTGCACTGCCTCATCCAGAGAGAGGAAACTTCACCAAGATCCCTGACGATTTGGTTGAGTGTATTGTCAGGTCCTACACTCAGAAGCTAGCAGACGACGAGGCAAAGGAAATCGCCACGGCGTACAAGGAGCTCCAGGACGACTTGGGCGTCCTCCGAGCCAGCAATCCCACCAGTGACTTGTTCACGATTAACGAAGCTACGTATTTAAAGCAGGCATTTTTGACCGATTTGACGGAGAAAGTATATACATTTATAGAGTAATATTACACGATTTCTTTGGAGAACGGCTTGGCTGGTTGCACCTGTGGGGGCGTCGGTACGTCCTCGGGCTCGTTGATCAACTCGTCGAGGTCGTAGTCGTAAGTGTTGGGGTTTCTATCGATATCCAACTTGTCTTTTCTTCTTCTGACATTATTGGTGTTGGCGAGCTTGATCTTCACGGGCATGTCCTCGGCAGTGACGTTCAAGTGGTCCTTGACGGCGGAGGCCCGGGCCCTCATGGACTCTTTTTCGGGTTGAGCGGCCTCATCTGGCGGAATATACCCGCCGTAAGATCTGGGCTGGTCCGCCGGCTGGGCCTTTGCCGGTTTGGATTTCTTGACGGAGCGGTTCTTCTCGTAGCTGACGAGGCCGGAGCTGTACGGAAGGTACACCAAAACCGCCACCAAAACCACTGCAATAAAAATGACCGTGAAGAACATACTGTGGATCCACGAAAAACGAGAACCAGTTATGTTCAGAAACGCCGTGATAAATTGCACACGACTTGCTTCCCGGGTGCTTGTGGCCAGGCCCGCAGTACGGGCGCCGCAGGTGATGTTCCGGACCTATGTGACGGACCGGCTCGGCGAGAAAATCGACACCAAGATCGACCCCATCTCGCAGCACGAATATAATGTCATCGCCAACGAATACCTCGAGAGCTTGGGCGACCAGCTCGACGAGTTGGGCGGCACGTACCCCGAGATCGAGGTCGACTTGTCGCAAGGGGTGTTGACGCTCGGCTTGGCTACAGGCACCTACGTTATCAACCGGCAGCCGGCTAACAAGCAAATCTGGTTGAGCAGTCCATTTAGCGGGCCAAATAGATATGATTTGATTGGCGGAGAGTGGATTGCGCTCAGAGACAACAGCATGTTGACGGAGCTCTTGAACCGCGAGCTCTCGGAAGTCTTGCAAGACGACATTCGCCTTGACTTGAACCACTGATGTATATAGTATTTATTGAGAATGCAAATAACGTATATTTTGCAGAGAACGTAAATTTTGCAGAAAGCGTAGAAAATAGAACACGGCTATGCGTACCTGAATGATGAGATTGTCGATCTATGCATTAAGCTTTACGACTAGTCACCCATGTAGTACCGCCGTAGTCACCGCCACACCAGTACACCCGTCACGCCCTACATTTCTGGTACCTTACCAATTTCAAATGATGTAAGCCCTGAATATGCACTCTGAGCCGCAAATCGTAGTATATAAGCACCGAATTTCATCTTTTCGACAACCATGGAAAATTCCCAACCACAACCCCCCAACCTTCCCAGAGGATGGGTCGCCCAATGGGACGAGGAGTTCAAGGCGTTCTTCTTCGTCAACTTGTACACCAAGCAGTCCCTGTGGGATTTACCCCAGAAGCCCGCTGAAAAACCCGACGACATGAGCTCCAGCGACTCGGACTCCGATGACGACAAGCCCCGCCAGGCGCAGGCAGGAATTGCCCCCGAGGGCTCCCGCGGCATGGGCCAGGAGGGCGAGAGAGGCTTCACCGACATGCTTGGTGGCGGTGGATTTGGGTCCCAAGGCGGAGGCCACAGCGCCCAGAGCGGTCTTTTGAAGATGGGTGCGTCGATGCTTGCGTCGCAGATGATGGGTGGCAGCCACAAGAAGAAGAAGGGCTCCAAGCTCGACTTTTTGATGAACTCGTTCTCCGGCAGCTCTCGTCCAAATGGTAGACCGCAAAATGGAGGCTACGGCGGCAGCAGCGGCGGTGGTTTCTTCGGCGGCAGCCACGGCTCGTCGGGCCGCCACGACAACCAAGGCGGCTACAACGGCCGCCACGACAACCAGGGCAGTTTTGGCAGCGGTTATGGAAATAACGACAACTACGGCGGAGGCCGCTACAACAACAACGACAGCCAGGGCAGCTTCGGCAGCGGCTACGGTAACAACAACAACGACAGCTATGGCGGCGGCCGCTTCGACAACAACCAGGGCGGTCGCTACGACAATAACGGCGGAGGCCGCTACGGAAACAACGACAACTACGGCGGAGGCTACAACCAGGGCGGCTACAACAACAACCAAGGTGGCTACAATGGCCAGGGCAGCAACGAGGGTCTCGGCGGGTTGGCATCGTCGCTTGCAGGACAATTTTTCGGCGGCAACAACCAGAACCAGAACAACCGGTACTAAGCCACTAGTTAGATGTTTCAATAAAAACTACGTAGGTTTGCCACTAGGCATAGCCACTAGGCGTTAGCCACTAGGCGTTAGCCACTACATAGAATTAGCCTGCATTCGGCCCCTACGCATTCCCATTCAGGCATCCAGCCGGATGCCAGTCTGCAAAATCGAAATTTCGCATCGATTTAGGTGATGTAATGGCTCCCGTGATAAGAATCAAAGGATGGCAGGCCGCCACCGATTTGGTCACCGCCACGGCGTTCACTCGACTAGAGGACTGCGAGGTGACCCCCGAGTTGGTGGTCAAAATAAACATCTCCAAGCCTCGGCCTCAGCTGCAGATGGAGCCTCCATCGGCCGAGCAGCCGACGCTGCAGCACGACGAGATAGACGACACCGCCAGCGAGTTGTCGTGGCTTGACTTTGAGTTGAACCAGGTGTTGACGTCGACAACGATCCCGTCGAGCGAGCCCATCGAGGACAAGAATAACCAGTTTGCCGCCGGCAACGAGCCGCCGGCGCCAGTCGAGGAGGTCAAGCCAGAGCCTGTGTTGCCGCCGGCAGAGACCAAACCAGAGACGGAGGTGACCGTAAAGCCCGAGAATGTGAGCCAGGAAATGGAAAAACCAGAGGAACCGGACAAGCAAGAGGAAAAACCACAGGAAAAACCACAGGAAAAGCCCGAGGAAAAACCCGTAGAGTACAGAAACATCCCGCCCAACCTCTTGTCGATGCTACGGCGGGAGTTCGACGTGGGCGGCGACCTGGAGGACTACGCCATGATCGAGAAAATGATCTTCACCTTGCGAGACCCTCTCTCAGCAACCCGGATAAATTTGCCGGTCAAGTCCAACCTGTGCCTGCACTTCGAGTGCTTCGACTTCGAGAACTTCTGTCTCTTCAACCGGATGCTGACGGGCGTGCAGGGCGCGTTGCGGCGGGAGTTGATCAAGAAGAATATCGAAATCAAGCGACTAGAGAAGGGCCACACCACCCAGCCGCCGCCTGCATTCGTCAACCCCATCAGCATAGTGCAGTTCCGGCCGCGAGGGCAGTACCCGTACCCACAGTTTCCCCATGTTCAAAGCTACAAGCCTACGGTTCCCTCATACAAGTGCCCCATCTGCAACGTGAAATTCGAGCTCCACCAGCTCTACATCAGCGACGTGTTCAATTTCTTTGTCAAGACCACACCCAAGACCATCGACCGGATCGAGTTGCGCGACTTGACCCGGTACCGCATCGTCGAGGACCCGGTGATCCAGCCGGACGCCAGTCTACGCAAGAAAAAATCCGAAAGTTTGCACCCAGAAGAGATCATCGTGCTCTCGGACGACGACGAACCCGCTCACGAACATAATGAACCCAGCGACGACGAGACCGAAGAGGAAATCTTCGTGCCCACGAGAAATCGCCAGTACCAGTTTGATAACATCGACGCCATATTCAAACAGATGATGGACGGAAGACACCCACCGCTCCATCCTCAATCAGCATTTCCCCCCCACCGCCCGCCCGAAAAGGACTCTTACAAGGGCAGCGGCAGTTGGGAGGACCCCGTAACTCTAGACTAATTATATATTGGTATATGATCAAGTTGTAGCCGTTGACGCAATGGTGCCTGTCCGGGGGACCAAACCAAATTTCAGATTGAATTGAATCCTGCACGATTACATAAGTGATTTCATTCCCTTGATTTTTCAAAGCAACCTTTAATCTCATTAGGATGGCATCAAATGTATGTAGTGCCCGATTCCCAGGAGCTGGGACGTCAATTGGCCCCGCCAAATACTAACCGCAGCCTTCTGAGCTTATTCAGCCGCCGCTTCAAATCGAGGTGGAGCAGGAAATCCCAGTTGATGAGGCTTTCAAGAAACCGGCCGCCAATGCGGAGGCTAGGGCCCACAAGGGCTCTGTGTCCAGCAACGCCCGCAAGGGCTCGGTCTCATTGACCCCAAGTGAAGACTTTGATGTGTCCAATGTCAAAACAAAGCCTCCTCCAAGACTGCCTGGCGAAACTTCCTACAGAGGTTGGAAAGAAGTGGGCGGATGGGAGCGTGACGACGCCTTGACGTTGGAGGACGAGGTCTCGGACTTGTTGTCGCACTCGTCGTTGTTTGACCAGTATTTGCCGGCAGTTGCGTACGGCGATTGGTACCATAATGTAGGCTATTTGGTTGTGGGAGGATTGCTCTCGTGGCTCATTGGCTGGTTCCGGTTCTCCATGGCGCCCTTGTTCTTTGTGATCTTGGTGTTCTCCATCTTGTACAGGACGTCCATCAGAAGATACAGAACTGTTGTCAGAGAGCAAGCGCTCAGAGAGTTCACCATCAAGTCCATCGAATACAACTACCAGACCATGGACTGGGCCAACAACTTCTTGGAGAAGTTCTGGTTCTACTTGGAGCCCTCGATCGCCCAATTGGTCACGGACCAGGCCAACCCCATCATGGCAGCCGCCCCAATTCCGGCCTTTGTCAAGCAATTGTGGATCGAGACCTTCACCGTGGGCACCAAGCCCCCCAGAGTCGACATGGTCAAGACCTTGCAGGGCACTGCCGACGACGTGGTGGTGATGGAATGGGGGTTCTCGTTCACGCCCAACTCTTTGGCCGATGCTAACACCAAACAGAGAAGAAACAAGATCAACCAGAAGATCACCATCAAGGCCAATGTTTTCGGCGTCACCATCCCCGTGACCGTGTCCGATGTGTCGTTCAACGTGTTGCTCAGAATCAGATTGAGATTGATGTCGGCGTTCCCTCACGTGGAGACCGTCAACATTTCCTTGGCCAAGCCTATCGAGTTTGACTTCAACACCAAGCTTTTCGGCGACTCCATCTTCCACTGGGAAGTCTTGGCCTTCCCCGGTCTTTACCCCTTCATCAACGAGATGGTCAAGAAATACGTGGGCTCTATTCTTTATGCTCCGTTGTCGTTCCAGTTGAACGTGCAGCAGCTCGTGGCCGGTTACGCCTTGGACTCCTCGATCGGTGTGTTGGCTGTGACTGTCAAGAACGCCAGAGGCTTGAAGGGATTCTCCACCATCGGTAACACCCTCGATCCATACTTGACCATTGGCTTCCAAAAGGAAGTCTTGGCCAAGACCGCCATCAAGGACGACACCAGTGCTCCATCTTGGAACGAAACCCACTTCATTCCTGTCAAGTCTCTTTCCGAGCCATTGAACATCACTGTTATCGATTTCAACGATTTCAGAAAGGACAGAGAGGTCGGTTCCGTTCAATTCGATTTGGAGCCTTTGATTTCTGAGCCTAAGCAATCGAACTTGACCGCTCCATTTGTTAGAAATAACAAGCCGGTCGGTGAGTTGATCTTCGGCTTGAACTTCATGCCAACCATCGAGCCTTCTAAAGGTGCTGACGGTGCCGTGCAACCTCCTCCAGACTTGAACACCGGTATCGCCAGAATCGAGGTGTTCGAAGCAAGAAACTTGAGGACACTGGACGACAAGCCTGCTGACAGTTACGCCGAGATCTACTACGACCAGGAGTTGGTGAAAAAGACCGCTCTCAAGAAAAAGACCAACGAACCAAGCTTCGGAGAACGGGTTGAGAGAATCGTCAACAACCGTGCTAAAGGAAAGCTTAAGGTTGTCATCAAGAACAAATCTGACAAGATTTTGGGCTCGGCCCATTGCTCTTTGAACGAGTTGATTGATGCCACCCAAGTTGACCAAACTTGGTTCCCATTGTCCAAGGGTGGTGAGATCAGACTTGCTGGCTCTTGGAAACCAGTTCAGTTAGAAGCCAACCTCGAGGACTCTGTTGGCTACACACCACCAATTGGTGTTGTGAGAATCAGTATCGAAAAGGCCGAGGACTTGCGGAACTTGGAGAAGATCGGTAAGGTCGACCCATACACCAGAGTGTTGATCAACCAGTTCCAGAGAGCTAGAACAATTGCAGCCGACTCCACTTTAGACCCTACTTGGAACGAAGTTCACTACGCCACCGTTTCCTCCGCCAACCAAAAGTTGACATTGGAAGTCATGGACGTGGAAGCTCACTCCGCTGATCGTACTTTGGGTTCGTTCGACGTCAGACTCAATGAAATCATCAGTAAGAATGAATTGGGCCAGTATATCGAACACATTGATTACGAAAAGAGAGAGTCTAAATTGATTCACAAGAAGGGTCCAAAGGGTACTTTGACCTACTCTCTTGCCTTCTTCCCTACTCTTCCAGTGATGTCACTTGAGGACATCAAGGAACAAGAAGAATCCAAGACCAAGGCCGAGGAGGAAAGAGCCAAGAAGGCTGAAGAAGCTGCCAAGAAGGCCGCCGAATCGAAGGACAAGAAGGACGACAAAAAAGACGACAAGAAGGAACCTGAAGAAGACGAAGACGAGTCGGACGAGGAAGAGGAATCCAGCAAATTGAAGTTATCCTTGGACGAGTTACTCGAATACAACAGTGGTGTTCTTGTCTTTGAAGTTCTTAATGGTGATACTTCGAAGGATGACGTCTACTTGCAGGCATTCTTCGACACCCATGCACACAGTGACTACACTTCTCAGAAGATCAAAGAGAAGAAGTTCCTCATTGGTAACTCTGGCGATGTTGTTATCAAGGAGTTGGATGAATCCAGAACGAACTTGAGACTTGTCAAGAACAAGGAATACAACAGAGTCGACAAATTTGTTGCTGAATTGAACATTCCTACGATCGAACTCTTGAAAAAGTCTTACGACAAACCATATGTCTTCAACTTGTCTGGTGACGGAAGCGCTTCTATCAAGATTCAATGTCAATGGATCCCAGTTATCTACGAGAACGGTGTTCCTGCCTCTGATTCGTTCAACAACTGTGGTATTTTGAACGTCGACGTTCTCAGAGCCGAAGGGTTGCCAGCTGGTGACAGAAACGGTAAGTCTGACCCATACGTCGAGCTTTTCCTTAACACCAACAAGGACGAGTTTCATAAGACCAAGAAAATCAAAAAGACTCTTGATCCCGAATGGAATGAATCTGCCAGCACAGAGATTGGTAACTTCCATGACTCTTCGGTCAGATTCGATGTCTACGACTGGGATATTGGTCCAGAGCTGGATGACTTATTGGGTATCGGATACCTTAAGTTGTCTGAAGTAGACTTGCAACTGGACGAAGAAATCAAGGTCGAGCTTATTGGCGAAGACCAAGAAGAAGCCGGCCATGTGTTTGTCAAGATCTCCTTCCAGCCACAATTCCTCATCATCGCTAGCCCAGATTCCTCGTCGTTAGGCGACCCATTCAACGCCGTAGGTAACGTTGGTAAAGGCGTGGGTAACGTCGGCAAAGGAGTCGGCAAAGGCGTCGGCAAAGGAGTCGGAAAAGGACTCGGCGGAGGAGTCAAAGTGTTCAAGAAGGGATTATCTCTTGGTAGAAGCTAGTGTATTATTAGTAGTATATGAAATTGCCAGTATTTTAAAGATATTCACGTGACCAAAATTTACCTATCTGAAAAATTTTAAGATGAGCATCTAACGAAAAATCTAAATCAAACTTCAATATGGATATCTCAAAACCTGTTGGCTCTGAGATTAGTTCTGTTGACTTCGGGATCTTGCTGCCCGAGGAAATCAGAAAATTGTCTGCCAAACAGATCACCAATCCCATTGTGTTTGATAATTTGGGACATCCAATAAATGGAGGTCTCTATGATTTAGCCTTGGGAGCTTTCCTCAGAAATTTATGTACCACCTGTGGACTTGACGAGAAGTTCTGCCCTGGTCATCAAGGCCACATCGAGTTACCCATCACTTGCTACAACCCCTTGTTTTTCAACCAGTTATATCTTTTCATCAGATCCTCTTGTCTCTATTGTCATCACTTCAAATTGAACGAATTGGAAGTGCATCGTTACACTTGTAAATTGAGATTAATCCAGTACGGCTTGTTGCTTGAGTGTACCGAGTTGGACAACATGTTGGTCAAGGGTAAATTGGAAGATATGGACGATGATGAAGATGACGATGAAGAGTCTTCCTCTAAAAAAGCCATTGACCCTAAATTAAAGAAAGAATTGAAGCAGCGCCGTGAATTGTTCGTTGAAACTGCCATCGCCAAAGCTTTAAGCGAGGGCAGAACCAGCGAACGTGGTGTCACCACTGCCACTGTAGGTGAAGAAAGAAAGGAGACCATCCACGAGTTCTACAAAAGATTATTGTCCAGACCAAGATGTGACAACTGTGGAATGTACTCGCCTTCGTTCAGAAAAGACGGTTTCACCAAGCTTTTCGAAAACTCGTTGAGGGACAAGCAAGTGACCAACAACAGAGTTAAAGGATTATCTCGTCCAGACATGTTGAGAGCTGGCAGCCCTTCAACCACTTCCACCAGAAACGACACCATGCCAAGCATCAAGCATAAAGGTGGGTCTAAGTACGTCTTATCCACTGAAGTGAAGAACATCTTGAATGCCGTGTTTGCTAAAGAGCAGCCTGTCATCAAGAAGCTCTTCATTTCAAGACCAAATTTGAACCATACCGTCACTGCAGACATGTTCTTCCTTACTGCAATGATTGTTCCACCAACCAGATTCAGATTACCATCCAAGTTGGGAGACGAAATTCATGAAAACGCCCAAAACGAATTGTTGTCCAACATCTTGAAAACTTGTTTGTTAATTAGAGATTTAAATGACCAAATTGGCAGCTTCACAAAGGACAAGATCTCTAATGATGAAAAGAAAATCGTGTTCAACAGATTGATGAACTCTTTTGTCACCATCCAAAATGATGTGAATGCATTTATAGATTCCACCAAAAACCAGAATGCCCAAGCTGGTAAATTGCCAGTGCCTGGTATCAAACAAGCCTTAGAAAAGAAGGAGGGTTTGTTTAGAAAGCATATGATGGGTAAGAGAGTCAACTACGCCGCTAGATCTGTTATTTCTCCTGATCCTAACTTGGAGACCAACGAGATTGGTGTTCCACCGGTGTTTGCCAAGAAGTTGACTTACCCTGAGCCAGTGACCGCATACAATGCTGCCGAATTGAGAAAGGCTGTGGTCAATGGTCCAGATGTATGGCCAGGAGCTATCCAAGTGCAGAACGAGGATGGTTCATTGGTTTCTTTAATTGGAATGAACCTTGAACAGCGTAAAGCAATTGCTAACCAATTGATGACTCCTTCTAATGGTGCCAACGGGGTTATCAATAAAAAGGTTTACAGACACATCAAGAACAAGGATGTGGTTATTATGAACCGTCAACCAACCTTGCATAAGGCTTCTATGATGGGTCATAAAGTCAGAGTCTTACCTGGAGAGAAAACCTTAAGATTGCATTATGCTAACACTGGAGCTTACAATGCTGATTTCGATGGTGACGAGATGAATATGCACTTTCCCCAAAACGAAAATGCTAAAGCTGAAGCTTTGAACTTGGCCAACACCGACAGTCAATATTTGACTCCAACCTCTGGTTCGCCATTGAGAGGTTTAATTCAAGATCATATCAGTGCTGGTGTGTGGTTGACCAGTAAGGATACCTTCTTCAACAGAGAAACTTACCAACAATTAATTTACGGTTGTATCAGACCGGAAGATGGCCATGTTGCTAGAACGAAGATCCTTACCATGCCTCCCACCGTGTTCAAACCCGAGCCATTGTGGACCGGAAAGCAAGTTATCTCCACCATTTTATTGAACATCAAGCCAAATGGTGTCCCAGGTATCAACTTGCACTCTAAAAATAAGATCAAAAATGAATACTGGGGTGAAGGTTCCGAAGAGAATGATGTTGTTTTCAGAAACGGTGAGTTGATTTGTGGTATTTTGGATAAGTCTCAATATGGTGCCTCTCAATACGGTATTGTTCACTCGTTACATGAAGTGTATGGTTCTGAAATTGCCGGTAGAGCATTATCCATTTTGGGTAGATTATTCACCAACTACAACATGATGCATGCCCTTACCTGTGGTATGGATGACTTGAGATTGACTGACGAAGGTAACAACTGGAGAAACGAAATCTTGAAGACATCTACTGATACTGGTAGAGTTGCTGCTGCCGAAGTCACCAACTTGCCTGAAGACACCACTGTGAACGACACGGAATTGATGAAGAGACTTGAAGAGATTTTGAGAGATGACAACAAATTGGGTATTTTAGATGCCGTTACCCAATCTAAGGTTAACGCCATTACTTCTCAAGTCGTCTCCAAGTGTGTTCCAGACGGAACCATGAAGAGATTCCCTTACAATGCTATGCAAGCTATGGCTTTATCTGGTGCCAAGGGTTCTAACGTCAACGTTTCCCAAATTATGTGTTTGTTGGGTCAACAAGCTTTGGAAGGTAGAAGAGTGCCAGTTATGGTTTCTGGTAAAACTTTGCCAAGTTTCAAACCTCTTGAAACTGATGCTAGAGCTGGTGGATACATTAAACAGAGATTCTACTCTGGTATCAGACCACAAGAATATTACTTCCATTGTATGGCTGGTAGAGAAGGTTTGATTGATACCGCCGTGAAAACCTCTAGATCTGGTTACTTGCAGAGATGTTTGACCAAGCAATTAGAAGGTGTTCATGCCAGTTACGATAACACCATCAGAGACGGTGACGGATCTCTTATCCAGTTCTTGTACGGTGGTGATTCTATCGATGTCACTAAACAATCACACATGAACCAATTCAAATTCTGCTTGGACAACTATGATTCCTTATTGACCAAGAACAAGCCAGACTTTGACAGTAAATTCATGGATGGTGAGACGGCTGTCAGTTACTCGAAGAAGGTCAAGAAGAACTTGAAGAAGCTCTCTGATCTTTCTCATTACGAGCAAACTCCAAAATACGATCCAGTTATTTCCGTTCTTAACCCAGCCAGATACTTTGGTTCTGTTTCTGAAAAGTTCCAAAGCGATCTTGACAAGTTTGTCAGTGAAAACAAGGGAATTTTCAAGAATGGTGAAGTGAGTGAAAAGAAGTTCAAGGCCTTGATGCAATTGAAATACATGAGATCTTTGATTCATCCTGGTGATGCTGTGGGTATCATTGCCTCTCAGTCTATCGGTGAACCATCGACTCAAATGACCTTGAACACTTTCCATTTCGCTGGTCACGGTGCTGCCAATGTGACCTTGGGTATTCCTAGAATGAGAGAAATTATTATGACTGCTTCTGCTTCTATCAAGACTCCTCAAATGACTTTGCCATTGTTGGATGATGTGACTCCTGAACAAGCTGGTTTATTCTGTAAGAATATCACCAAGATTTTGTTGAGTGAGTTCTTGTTGAATGTCAAGGTTGTTGAAACCACTGGAACTACCGAAAATGGTGACAACTCCAGATCTTACTCTATCAAGATGAACTTCTTCACCAAGAAGGAATACGACGAAGAGTATGATGTTTCTCAAAAACACTTGGAATATGTTATCACATCCAAATTCTTGGGCGTCTTGGAGGCCGCTATTACCAAGGAGGTCAAGAAACAATCCAAGTCTGAAGTTTTGGCTAGCGTTGGAAAGGCTGTTGCCAAGTCTCAAACTGATCCAGTTTCTTCTAAGATCGAAGGTTTGGAAGATGATGAGGAAGGTGATGGTGATGCTTCTGATGAAAAATTGAAGAGCAACACCAAACAAGCAGTTTCTTACGATGGTCCTGACGACGAAGAAATCGAGACCATGAAGAAGGCCGAAGAGACCAGCGATGAAGAGATGGCTGACAGCGACAGTGACAGTGAAAGTGACGACAGCGAAAGCGAAAGCGAATCAGAAGACAAGATGGAAGTTGACACCAAGAAAGAATTGTCCAGAGACGCTAAGAACAGACAACTGGAAGTCATCACTGCTCACAACTTGATCACCAAGTTCAACTTCGATGACGAAGATGGAGAATGGTGTGAGTTCGACTTGAAATTGGTTGGTAACGTTGAGAAGTTGTTGATGGTCAATTTGATCGAAGACTTATGCAGAAAGGTCGTTGTGAGAGAGGTGCCAAAGATTGGAAGATGTTTGCACCCACAAGGAGAGAGACACTTGACTACTGAAGGTGTCAACTTCAAAGCCATGTGGGAACAAGACGAATTCATCAAGACCAACAGCATCACCTCCAACGACATTTCTGCTGTGTTAAAGACCTACGGTGTTGAAGCTGCCAGAAATACGATTGTCCGGGAAATTAACAATGTTTTCGAGACATACGCCATCAATGTGTCCAGCAGACACTTGGACTTGATTGCTGATATGATGACGAGAGAAGGTACCTACTTAGCATTCAACAGACAAGGTATCGATTCGTCTACTTCTGCATTCATGAAAATGTCCTACGAAACCACATGTCAGTTCATTACCAAATCGGTTTTGAATGGAGACAGAGAAGACATCGAAAGTCCTTCTGCCAAGATAGTTATGGGCCAATTATCCAATGTTGGAACTGGTACTTTCGATCTTTTCACAAAATTGGAATAAGCATATAATTGTTACTGTATTATAGACATAAATATATTTAAATATTGATAGCTGCAATCAAGAAGGCCGAGATGAAACTAATTTTGAAGGAGAACTTGTCAAAGAAAAGAGACTTTAAGTCCATTCTCTCGTTCTGGAACGTGAACACATAATTCCAAGGGATTGAGATGATGTTTCTAGATTCTAAATATTGCACCAAAAGATAACCTGATAATGCAAATGCAATCAACAATTTGGAGAAAACTCCAACTATGCTTCCCACAATGAGCCCGGTAATGGAGCCAACAGTCAATTGTTTATAATTGAGCTGTTTGAATTCTTTTTGCAAGTCAGGAATCACAGGTTTGTTGACTTGAACTTGATTGTAGTTGGGCACAGCAATTGAATCATTGTGGATAGTTGATTTAAGGGTAACTAAAGGGAGAAGAGCCCAGTTGAGCCGAGAGCGGTAGATTTGCGACGAGAAAGAGAATCTAGGGAACTTTTTGAATCCGTGTAACCTGAACATGGTGTAAAGTATAATCAACAATGTACTATGAAATTTATCTAGTGGTTTGGTCCTGGATATAAGCCATAGAACATGATTAATTTATGCGAAATAAATTGTAGGGTAGAACCCAACGGCGGCTACGGAACGAGCATGGTTTTTAGAGGCAAGCGACTACACGATAAAATTAGGCACCCATACTGCAAACAGTACTAAGGTGGCCGTTAAAATTCTGCAAGATATCTCCGCAATAGGGCCCCGAAAGTCTCGCTAGAAAATAGAACGTTCGACTGGTTACAAATTATTACATAATTCATGGACCTCCTCACGCGTAATAGATGGGGAAGGCGTTCCGCCATAGTGCGGGTAAGTGTGGTAAGATGCCGCGGAGCGAACGAGTTCTAGATTATCCTTCGTATCCAAGGAGTTGCTGACGTAATATGAATATAATAGAGTTCCTCTACCATATTATTCTTGATTAGGTAATACAATTGGCGGCGAAGGTTTAGTGCGGATGCCCATTTGTTCGAAACAGTAGATGGCACTAATTAGGATTGTACTGCATGAACCTTCTTGCATTTCTTAACCAAAAAGGCTCCTGCTGTTTCCAGCTTTTTGGTAGTGAAATTTATAAATATGGGAATATTTCCTGAAAATCCTATTTAACTATTCAGGTTTAACTATCATCTGCCAAGGTGATCAAACAAGTTTTACCTATCGTATTGTAACTATTTCTATCCATTATAGGCTCAACCCTAAGGAATTGTTGCAATCGAGACTAGTGAAAAATTCTTTGGCACCAATATTTTCGGGAAAACACCAAACGGCTTGTTAATTCAATTCGTTACCCGGGGAGTTTTACTAGTTTGAAGAAGTTCTGCCCTTCTATTTATTTGCCAGTCGGGGAATTATCGATCAATTCCGAATTATTGCTGGCATAAGACCTAATCTCGTTCACGTGACCGGAACCAAAAGATGCTTAACGTGCCTCCACAACAATTCGACATCGAGGTCGACCATTTCGGGTACAATCTGTGTGATTTCAACAAGCCAAACACTTATTCCCAACCCCAATCTTACAAGAAAATTATTGAAATTTGTCCTTCGATTTATACTGCTTCTATCGATTGTCTTAGCGATGAGATGCTCCAAAACCATAATTTCAAGGTGATTATCAATTGTTCCCCCACGTACAAGTTCTTAAACGAGTTGAAGGATGCCAAATTTTCCATTTCGACGGATATTTTAATTCTTTCATTGGACTTGGGGTTCGACTTGAACAAATTCAACGACGACGAGAAAGCGCTTTTGGACGAGTTTAACCAGCGGTTTAGCAAAATCCTTCAGAACTACATCAACTTCTTTGTTCACTACAACGACAAGTTTGACCACTTGATCGACAAGTTGCCCAGCAATTTGAATTTGAATTTGGTGTCGCCGATCTTGGAAGGGAACTTGAAGAACAATCTCTTTAAGGTGGTGAGACTTATCAAGCTCATCAAGAACATCAACAGCACTGTGGATGTTCTTGTGCTCAACGATAACCTCAACAACAAGGTGAGTGCTAGTTTATTGACCGGGTACTTGATGGATACCTACAACTACAATGTCAATGCTAGTTTGAACTATCTCGCCAACACCATTCCGTTTTTCCACGGATTCAACCTCAACTACTACAACGACTTGCTACTCTTGGAGAACTTGAAGAAGTTCTACGTGGAAAATAACGAAATCAAAAAGGGCTCGACCGTCTTGTACAACAATAAAGACCGCAAGAGATCTTGCGACGCCGACGACGAGCACGACTACGTACCCAGCTCGGGCGCCAAGCGCCGGGTGTTTAAGTATATGTAATATTATGATTTATGATATCGTTAGCCATTTCTATTTACACTATTCCGGCACCTTGAGGCCCACTCTGTTGGCGGATTTCTCGATGTTCTCGCTCTGGCCCATCGTCAAGCCCGGGTTGTACCGCTCGATGAGCTCGGTGTACACCCGCTGGCTGTTCAAGAAGGTGCCGACATTTTTGAAATTCTGCTGCTTGATGTACTGCAACTTGTCGCCAGCCGGTTCGTACTCGCTCAACAAGTCCTTGAACAAGAGCTCGAAGCGGTCGGACGGCTTGGAGTTGGAGCCCAAGCTGGCGATTTTGGCGTCGACGTCGGCGGTGGGCTTGCGCTCCTTCAACAACTGGAACCGCTGGTAGTCGAGCACCGCCTTCTGC
The DNA here is from genome assembly GCA_039762375.1 of Keqinozyma sinolaborantium. Classification (NCBI taxonomy): domain Eukaryota; kingdom Fungi; phylum Ascomycota; class Pichiomycetes; order Serinales; family Debaryomycetaceae; genus Keqinozyma; species Keqinozyma sinolaborantium. The sequence continues at coordinate 127,650 of JAQRFW010000012.1, read as the reverse complement.
TTCTTGAGCTCGGCCTTCTGGTGCACCTGGTGGGTCTTGTGGGCGAGCACGCGGATCTCCTTGAGGATGTCCCGGTAGGCAGCTTTGAACGACATGAGCGGGTCGTGGCGCGCGCCAGAATTGTGCCAGTATTCGCAGTCGTGGCTCCGACGTGCCGTCGACCAATCAGCGGCCCACGCCATTTGGCACAAAATCAACCTGCTCGGACTCCGAAAGCTTCGGAAAATTAATTTAGAATATCTATTCTTACCATGTTGAAAGTTTCAAGAGTATGTAAAATTGTGGGGACTGCCAGCGCGTTACCGCCCAAGCTTTGCCACAGCATTGCCAGAGCATTCACGCCACAGCATTCTCGGTGCCAGCAAATTTTCACCTCGGAGTACTAACTATAGACGTCTATCCGTGGATTAGCCACTTTTGCTACGCCAGAAGCCGTGTTGCCCAAGAAGTACGGCGGCAAGTACACCATCACCCTCATCCCAGGTGACGGTGTGGGTAAGGAAATCACCGACTCCGTCAAGACCATTTTCAAAGACCAAAACGTCCCTATTGAGTGGGAAACCGTGGACGTCAGCGGTTTGGACAAAGACTCCAAGGGAGTCACCGAGGCCGTCGAGTCCTTGAAGAGAAACAAGGTCGGCTTGAAGGGTATCTTGTACACCCCCACCGGCACCTCTTCTAAGTCGTTGAACGTTGCATTGAGAAAAGAATTGGACATCTACGCTTCGCTCGTGTTAATCAAAAACATCCCCGGTGTCAAGGGCAGATTGGAGGGCATCGACTTTGCCTTGGTCAGAGAGAACACCGAGGGTGAGTACTCCGGTTTGGAACACCAGTCGTACCCTGGTGTGGTTGAGTCGTTGAAGATTATGACCAGATTCAAGTCCGAGAGAATCGGAAAGTTCGCTTTCGACTTTGCTAAGAAGAACAACAGAAAGTTGGTCACCGCCATCCACAAGGCCAACATCATGAAGTTGGGTGATGGTTTATTCAGACAGACCATCAAGGACGTTGCTCACGACTACAGCGGCATTGAAGTCAACGACTTGATTGTCGACAACGCCAGTATGCAAGCCGTGGCCAAGCCCCAGCAGTTCGACGTGTTGGTGACCCCCAACTTGTACGGTTCTATCTTGTCCAACATCGGTGCCGCCTTAATTGGTGGTCCCGGTTTGGTGCCAGGTGCCAACTTCGGTAGAGAATACGCTGTGTTCGAGCCAGGTTGCAGACATGTCGGCTTGGACCTCAAGGGCCAGAACACCGCCAACCCCACCGCCATGATCTTGTCTGCCTCCATGATGTTGAGACACTTGGGCTTGAACGACTTTGCCGACAACATCTCCAAGGCCACCTACGATGTCTTGGCCGAGGGTAAGACCACCACCAAGGACATTGGTGGTTCTGCTTCCACCACCGAGTTCACCGAAGCCATCTTGGCTAAGTTGAACTAATCTATTTATTTTTCAATAAATAAGTCATAGTGATAGTAATAGATGACATTAGAGTCTTGACGACAGCCGGTGTGTAGGGGTAGAACCCGGCGTTGTGACGTTAGAATCTGGTGTTCTAATGTAGAATAGCCGGTGCCAGCCGGAAGGCATTCCTGCAACTCCGGTCAGATCTCGGAGTCGGACTAGGCGAAACCCGAGATTTTGCGTCTTCCAAAAATCGCACCATTCTCGGAGCCAGCTGCTGTGGAGCTGTGCAAGCCATTCCGTGGCCAATCACCTACAGGCGGTCGCCATATATCGAAGTACCGTTTCCTCACATAAGATGTGCTAACAAACCAGCACCAATAATTTTCAGTAATCAGCGCCGTGGCGCAGTGGAAGCGCGCAGGGCTCATAACCCTGATGTCCCCGGATCGAAACCGGGCGGCGCTAGCTGATTTTTTTTGCATCTTGTGTCTTTGGTTAACCACCTTGTAGTTCACTTGCTGGTCAACCGCAGCACTGTAGTCGTCTGGATATGATATTATTTCTAGATCTACACCTTGACAGAACTAATTTCTCATCGTATATCAATCTATTTATCACCTAGTATACCACTTGTTGGCAATCTCCTGCAACTCGACTGCATAGGCATCAACTTGCTTCTGCTCGAGTGAAGGAAACTCTCTTCCAACGACTTTGTCAGTCTTACCAATTTCTCTCAATTGATCGTAGTACTCCACCACATCGGTAAGGCCAATGGTATGATAAGCCCTGGTGTTTCCCTTGAGCTTGTACCTCTCCTCAGTCCACTCAACTTGCTTGTCAATTGGTGGAAGACTGATTCTGCCAGCTAAGAATCTGGCAATGATAATGGCTTGGTACTCGAAAACCCTGAATGACAAGCCATCAATAGGGATACCCACAAAGTTCACCAACGGATCCAAAATGTTGATGGTGTGCTGGAACAAACTTGGAAGAATTCTTCCGTTGGTGATGTTGGGAAATAATTTATCTAAGAAAGGAAATGAAAACTTGTAGCCTGTACCATAAATAATGTGGTCAGGGTTGCGGACTGTGGTACCGTCAACGAACCTGACGATGAAGTCGTCGTCTTCAAACAAGATTTCCTGAATCTCGGGTCTAATAACGAGGTTATCTCTCAATAATAACCGTTTAGGTGAATCTGTTCTCACCGACTGAACAATAGATTTGGCAATATCACCAACAAACTTGACCAAGTCATAGCCACTAGCTCTTGATCCCACCACCACAATTGTCTTGTCCTTGTAGGGAGAGGGGTCCCGGAAATATTTCGAGTGCTTGACCACATCGGGATATTTGGATCTCAATTCACTCAAACCAGGCACCTCGGGAATAAATGGAACACTGTAATGGCCGCTGGCAACCACAATGGAGTCAAAAGATTCCTGAAACCACACGTCCTGGTCGCCCTTTGACTGGCGGAGAGTCAAAACATATTCATTGCCAATCTTGTCCACTGTTTCAACTGTGGTGCTATTTACCAAGTTGACTTGATCTCTGTTTCTCTCAATATATTGGTGAATATATTTTTGAACGTAGCCCCGCTCGACAAAGTTCTTGTCCTGACCCCAGTAGTCTACATCGCTGTACGTCATCAACTTCTCGGTGATGTTGGTGGTCATGCCTTCGTAAGAAGGCGTTTCGTCAAATCGGTACTCAGTACTTTTGGGAACACTGATTTTGCCAGTTTGGCCTTTGTCAAAAGGCGACTCGAGCACAAGGTTGGTGTCGTTCTCCAATTTGACGTCGGTAGACCTGTCTTGGACCGACTCGTTCAAAACCCAAACTCCTCCCCAATCGGGAGTTTTTTCAAAGATGGTAATGGAATCAAAAGCCTGCTCTTTAAGCAAAGCATCGGCAACAACGGCGCCAGAAGCCCCGCCTCCGATGATGGCGATCCGCTTGGGACTGCTCTGGATCTCAACGCGATCTCTGGATGGCATTGTCGGGTACGGTTAGATCTGACAATTTATACCTACATACTAAATCCACAGTGAGCCACAACAATCGATGATGAAATACCTTAAAAACAGCCCATCAACTTAACGCTATTTTGCATCTGCAGAACCCGGATAACTCCGTGGGCCAATGCCGCCCAACCAATGCCATCCGACCAATGTGGAGCGCAGCTGATGGTGCCACATCGTAGGAAATAAAAATAACCTTTCAACAATAGTCTATTGGTAGTCAACGATACATAATAGTTTACAACCGACGCCAGCACCACAAGATAGCCAGTATCTCCAGCCTGTAGCAGTCAAACTACTTCTTACCCAATCCAGGATTTTGCAGCCTTATCCCACGTGGTATAAGGTGCAGGATCTCATCGAAACGTCAAATCAATAATTCTTGGAACCACTCTACTTTATCCAAGAATGGCAGTTCAGAAGCAGATTAATCTCAATGAGCCGCTTGACGCTAAAGCGTCGTCCGCACTCAAGTCGTTCGACTTGACTCCGGAGTATTCGGAGGCGGCGTTGCTCTTGCACGGCGACCGCTACCGCCAGTTCCAGTCGGCGTTGTCCCGGAACGCCTTCTGGAACTCGGGAACCGTCACTTTCTTTGTGTTGGCGATTGCCGTCTTCTTTTCCTACCAATTGAGAGACTACATCGCTGTGTCCGACGACATCGCCGAATTTTTCAAGTTGGTGAGCCGCTCCAAAGACTTGAGATTCGAATTGTTGATGACGTTTCCGTACCTTCTTTTCTTGATGGCGTTGGTTGGGTTGTCCGCTTACATCCTCGCCGACGAGTTCAAGGGCATCTCCGATGGCTTGCTCGAGGAGAAGTTCACGGAGTACTTCTTTGGGTTCGATATCGGCAAATTCGCTAAACTCAGCACCGATACCAAAAACCCCAAGGAACTCAAATTGTTGGCCAATGGCCGCAACTCACACTTGATCGAGTACCGCGAGCAGGCTATCGGCGTGGTGACGTTGAGACCGTTGGTGGAAAATTCCACAAGCGAAAACTTCTACGTCAGAATCTCCGGTCTCAGTATCAGAAGAATGTTCAAGCAATTTGACTTTGACCAATTATTGTTGGACTGGGCGTTCCAAAGAGCCAAGACGTTGTACAAAGAGTACCAGGCCGACAAGAAGTTGGAGAGCACCGCTGGCTGTAAAATCACCCTTCTTATCGAGAACTACTCTTTCGATAAAGCCGGCACTAAGTTTTTGGAGCAGAACAGGTTCACCAAAGTGGGCTCCGCCTACAACTTCAACCCCCTCAACGAGAACACGGGAGTCTGGAACAACGTGTTCCTCAAGGTATTCGGTCTCACGAAAGATGCCTACGCAGTCCATTTGGTGGACACCGGTTCTCAAACCACTAATTAATCAAATATGACATTAACTATGACAAACTCAGGCCAATAATCCCGTGGTCTTCGACTTTTTCTTCTGCCTGAGGACTCTAAATACGATGAAAATAATCCAGATGGCCACCACAACAAGTAGTATGTATAAAATATACTTGAAAAAAGCGACAATATGGCCAAATGTTCTTTTGAAGATATTGGAGTCTGCATCTCCGTAGGTCTTCAAGTTGTACTCCCGCTGTTTTTGCTTGATATTCTTCTCTGCTCTCTGCAATCTGCTGAGAGTCTTTCTGGTTTTGCCAGCCCGCTTCTTCTGCACATGTCTGTGTCTTCCGCCCACGATTCTCTCGTCTTCAATTTTGTCGTCTGGCTTGTCGTCAAACACAGGCTTCTCGACCTCCTGGTCCTTGATCATCTCCTTGAGCTCGTTGATGCTGCTGATGAAACTGCCCTCGGGCGTGTACAATGCGTAGAGCTTGTTCTCGATGATATCCACGTTCTCAGAGAGAGCACCGGTTTCAGCAGAAAGACCCAAGTATTTGATGGGTGGCAACTGGACGTTCTCGAGCGTGACACAGTTGGTCCACTCCTCGTGTTTGTTGTTGAAGTTGAAGTCGAGCGAGAAGTAGCCATTTTTAATGTAGACGATTCTGGCCTTGGTCACTTTGCTGCTGGGGTTGAGAACTGCTTTGGCAGTGCAAGAAGCCAACCGAGTCTCGTAACCGTCGGAGCCCTTGTTATAGCTGGACTTTCCGTCGCCCATCATCAAGTTGACCAAGGGGAAGTGGCCTCTTTTGCCATTTTTGTAGGTATCGATCATTATACCCAAACCATTGAAGTGGTTCTGGACGCCGAAAACATCGCCGATGTCCGACTTGCGGTCCAAGAACCAGATGGCCATACCATCGCCCGTCAAGGCGTCAGAGCCCTTGCCGTGGATGTGGAAGGTCAATTCCATCTCAAACGACTCGGCTTGAATTGGCTGGTTGGCAAACATATTGCCGACTTGGTGGGGATTATTAGAAGTGATCCGGATGTACTCATGGTTGCGGACCATTGAGTTCCCCTTGAGGTCCCAGTTCTTCATCTTCAACGTGTCGGGCTCCAAGTACGGGGCCTTCAAACCCTGCGAGGTCAACTGCACCTTCCGGATTTTGACAATATCTTCATCTTTGTTCTGGAGAAGCGAATTGATTTCCTCGGGCGTAAACGCATCCAGCCGGGTCCAGAGGTTGTAGACAGAGATCAAGAGTGTGGCCACAAACACAAAGATGATCAAGTTACGTTTGAGGGTCCCTGCCATTGATGATTAGCTGTCAATATCTTGTGCGCTTGATTTTAAAACGTGGAAATATTGCAATGGAACAATCGATCTATTGTGCTGCCAGCGTGTCCCACAATAGGCGGGGCGGTGTGCGATTGCCCCAAATTAGTGAGCTGCGCTAAGCCTACACCTGTTCTGTCGTATGTACATTAGTGTCGTTCCCTATTTACAGTTATTTGCCAAACACCACCGTTCTGAGGGCATCGAAAAACGTCTCCTTCTTCTCGCCCTTGAGCTCGCTCATTAATCTCTCGTAGTAGGCCGGGTTGCCCTTGGGCTTCAACATGCGGTCGTCCAACCTGTAGTAGGTCTTGTACTTGTCGTTGACCAAGTCTCTCAACGAGAGGTACTGTAACTTCAAGTCTTTTTCCGTCATGTCGTTGACGAGGTCCGACGTGAACCGCGCCGTCTGCAGGTCCTTGAACGACGCATAGTGCGAGATCCGGTCCTTGGGCAACGTCTTGAGCAACGCTAAGATCTTGTCTTTCATCTCGACCTTGGACATGATGAAAAATTCGATGTGCGGTTGACACGACCGACTTTTCAATGCCCAAAGCAAGTTGCCCCAAAGTTATCTTTGTGCGTCACGGACAGACCGAATGGTCGAAATCGGGCCAGCACACCTCGGTGACCGACTTGGAGCTCACTCCTTTTGGAGTCACTCAAATGCGTAGCACTGGAAAGAGCTTGATCGGGAAGGGCCCATACCAGATGATCAACCCGGACCACGTGGACCTCATTGTGTCGTCGCCGAGAACCAGGGCCCGCCAGACCGTCGACTTGTTGTTGGAGGGGTTGCCTGAGGCCGACAAGGCGGCAATTAAAATTGACGTCGATAACGATATCAGAGAGTGGGAATACGGCGACTACGAGGGCTTGCTCACCAAGCAGATCAAGGACCTCCGAATCTCCCGTGGATTGGGCGACGACTGGAACATCTGGAGAGACGGCTGTGAAAATGGTGAGGTCTACACGGAGGTCACTGAGAGAGTCGATAAGGTGATTGCCAAAATCAGAGCCGTCCACAAGAAAGCGTTGGACGCCAACAAGCCGAGCGACGTGATTGTTGTGGGCCACGGCCATATTTTGCGTTGTTTTGCTGCCAGATGGGTTGGCAGAGAAATTAACGTCAACCCACTGTTCATGCTTGATGCAGGCGGAGTGGGTGTTTTGAGCTACCAGCACCACAACATCGACGAGCCGGCGCTCTTCTTGGCAGGCGCCTTCGTTGTGCCGGTCGAAGAAGAGGGCGAAGACTTGTAATGGACCTTATGTCAAAGTGTGTAGATCTGCTGTCAAACAATAAACGGAATTATCTAGTCAAGTAAATGGATCTGCGTCTCGAAATCGAACAAATGCCGTGCCTGGCTGCAGAATTGCTCGCACACGGCTTATCAGCACTGCAGCTCAACGGCGTCGCAATCCATCGATCGGACCGACTAAACGGTTAGTCCGAAAATAATACTTCACAATATTTTCTAGCTCAAATAGGAAACCCGAAAAAAACTTGACCAGTGATTAAGTCTTTCCCCACGACTTCTCGAATATAAAAGCCGTACAGGCCGCATAGTCACTACACTCAAATGACCTATAGTCCCGCACCCGTCTGGCTCGACTGTGACCCAGGAAACGACGACGCTTTCGCCATTTTGCTCTTATGTTTCAGCCCACACTTCAACTTACTAGGCATCAGCACAGTATACGGAAATGCTCCACTTGATTTAACCACCCGGAACGCTCTTGGATTGCTCCACGAGATGAAGGTGAAGGACATTCCTGTCTACAGTGGCGCCACAGTGCCTTTGGAAAAGGCTCCAAGATATGCTTTAAATGTCCACGGTGCCAGTGGCTTAGGCGGTGTGGAATTTCCCGCCAGCCTCGATGAAAATTTAACCACCGACAAAACATACCTTGAAGCCATGAGGGATGCCATCAACTCGTATCCGGGCGAGATATCGCTTGTTGTTACCGGTGCTTATACAAATGTGTCTATTCTTTTTGAAAAATACCCAGACTTGAAGGCCAAAGTCAAATTGATCTCGGTCATGGGTGGCTCATTTGGCTTTGGTAATGCAAGTGCCCACGCCGAGTTCAACATTTTCTGTGACCCCTTGGCAGCTAAGAATTTGATTGAAGACCCAGCTCTCAAGAGTAAAATCATTATAAATGCCTTGAATGCCACTTACACCACCGTGGCCACAAAGGCTCGCCGTGACCGTATCTACGACGGAATTGCTCGCAAGGCACCCATCAGAAAGATGTTCTACGATATTTTGTCGTCTTACACTGAGTACTACAAAAGCCTTGATTTCCACGATGGCCCACCTTTACATGACCCTCTCGCCGTATTCACGCTTTTGGCTTTGTTGCATCCACATGACGACACTTTCGGGTTGGAATACTTTAAAAGAGACATCACCATAGTTTTATCTGGTGAGAACGAAGGCGAAACTGCTTTCACCAATGGAGCAAAATTTAACGATGGGGGACCAGAAGAAGCAGATGGTTCGTTCATTGTTACCCTGGTCAATGTAGACAAGTTCTATAAGGATCTAACCAAAGCCTTGGACAGAGCCGAAGAAAACGTCGAGACCAATTAGCATTTCATATATTAAAATTATAATACACAGTTAATGACCGATAACGTCTAAAATTTTCTGGCCTACAGTCTCTTGCAAGTCATCAGCCCAGAGAACATCCATATGTGAGTATTCTGCCATGTTGTGCACAATGAGGTTTTCTCCTTCTTTGTAGTTAGGCTCGAAATTGACCATGTGGCTTTCTAGTCTACGACCATCCACCAAATAATCAATGTCTCCGTTAAATATAAGCATGGGAACAATGGTGTCGTTGAACCACTGCTGCTTGAAGGGAAAGAAACTCTTTTCGTCGTTGACGTTGTATTTTTCTTCGTCAGTGACAGTATAATTATAGCCCTTTTCAAAGGCCTCTTTGCTGGGTAACTGGTTAGCAAACGAGTCTTCTCTCCACTCGCTTGTCCACCACGTCATCAATTTTGCGGAAACGAAACTGATGTTGAAAACGAAATGGATATGCCAAATCTTGGGGTTTCTGTTCCATTTGGCACCATTCCACTGAAATAAATAATTGAACATAAGCACACAGACGGACCCAAAAATTGGCCAGTTGTAGATTCTGTTACGGGTTTGAGTCATGGCGTTGAGGAAGCAACAAATGCCGAAGAATAATTTAAATCCAAGCTTTGATCTCTTGTTAAAGAATTTCAAAAACTTCCGATCGTGGAACATTTTACCTGGGAAGACTGCCGGAGTTAAAGCAACAAAATGCTCAACTTTTTGATGATGTGCAGCCAAATCTGGGTTCTTGAGCATTAGGTATGATTGGGTGCAGCCTTGCAGGTGTCCTACTAAAATCAACTTCTGGTGGTCTGGCTTATGTGACAACACCGAGTCAATCAAGCTGGTGATGTCATAGTATGCCAAGTCCCGGACATCCCAATCCCAGAATTTTTCATTATGCATAAGGTTCCCTTCAAAGAACGCATGCTGAGTGGAAAATCCACACCGATTGTTTCCTAACCAAACGTCAAAGCCATTCTGGAGAAGGTAGTAGGGAAGCGACTTCTTGCCAGGACTGATGTAGGCCCCAGAGCTCGACAAAAGTCCGTGCTGGCAGAGAATTGGCTTCATCAGGTTTCTCTGTTCGTCAGTATGGGCCGGATCTATAAGTCTTTGAAGATGGATAATGTACCCATCCTCGGTCTGGACCTTATACTCTTGGAGATCAAGTCCCAAGTTGAGTGCGTAGTACCGGAGGTCGGTGGTAATTTTTAAATCTTTAACGTTATCATAACAACTATTATCTTTTTTATCTTTTTCTGGAGGAAGCGAAGACGAGTTGTTGCCCCGATATCGTTGAGTGAAGTGGTACAAGACACCGCTGAAGAAGAGGATAGTGACGAAGAACGGTGAAAGAACGGCAGATGTAAATATAAACCAATATTTAGTGAACGTTGAGTGGTGCTTGGCCTTGGTAGGCGGCTGGGCTTTTTCAGAGAAGGACATTAAAATAGCGAGTGGGGTGCTTTTTCGGGCATTGATCGACACTGAGTGTTAGATATTCTTGGTATGGTGAATATTTAGTTATGCAATTATCAGCGGTTCCCACACGTTTTATGTTTTTATGTTGAACAAGTCTATAAGCGGAAATATTATGGCTTCCATGAGATCCGACGTGCTAAATCTTGTTAGCGAGACCGACTTGGCTTGAGGAAACTGGACGAAAAAAATTCGGAGTTATGCTTCTTTGGCATAGTGGCTCTGACTTTTCTCGTAGCTGTTCGTATTTACCCGTGAACAACAGGACGTAAGTCAAAAGACGGGTGGGAAATTCGGTGGTTCACTCCATCCATAGCGCCTTGTGCGTAGTGCTCTTGAGAGCTCCTGGTGTGAAAACGCTGGGCGATGGCATCAGAAATCAGCGGTTCGAGCCGCATGGGAGCCATTGCGGATGGTTGGTCTTCAACTGTGGAAGGCTATTGAGTGCAATATACGAACACGAACCCGATACCGATTATAGTTATGAGTTAGGTTCCTTTTTGCTTCGGCGGTAGTGTGGTGGTCGGGGTTTTTATTTACTGGCGGTGCACAGCGTTGTGCGATATGATTATCTCGAGCATTAGGCGGATATTTATGTCCTTCAGGACCGAGGAAGAGGAGCGGTTATACTCCCGAACCGCCTTCTTCAACCTCTTGGGGTTCTTGGGGTCGTGCGTGCTCTTTTCGTTCGTAGCGCAGCGGTTGGCCCGTCAGCCTCGGGAAATCGCCCATATTGCACGAGCCAATGCGTTGATACAAGCCATTCAGAAATAGTTTATAGACACGAATACATGATGAATTACATTGTATATTACACTTATGTACAAGATCACTTCAACAATAGCTCTTTGGCCATTTCATAGGCGGTCCACGATATAGCGGTACTGGGGACGTTGAAAACGATCCGAGGCTTCAATCCTCTGGCAAATATTCTCCAGCCCGCTTCTTTGTATAATGCTTGCGCAGCACTCTTGAAACCAGTGGTTCTCTTGATTCTTTCATTGGTACTGATACCCTTGGTTTGCAAAGTGGTCTTAATAACGTCTAATGGATTGGTTAATGCGGCGGCAATTCCACCAGCAATGGCTCCCGACACACAGTGCAAGTATGGGTTGTAGGCGTTGTCTGGGTTCAACACAGAAGAGAAGTATTCGTAGAACCCAAAGTTAAGGGCAGCAAATGGGATACTTGTAAATAATGTTGCCGGATAAGATATGTAAAACGCATAAAACCCTTCGGTTTTATAGATGTGGGAGGCAGTTTTAAACAACTTGATGGAAGTCGAGTTATTTTGGGCGTGAGAATGGGCTTGCATTCTTTGTTTTAAAACATCAAATGGGGTCATTAAAGCATCAGAAGCAGTAGTAGCAGCAATTCCTGCACCACTGGCAATCAATGGATGGTTTTCATCTGTGACTATTTTGGAGTTGTTGGAGTCGGTCAACTTGTTGACAAGGAAGGTCTTTGTCGATTCGAAAACGGAGAAATACACTGCATGAGCAGGTCCAGCTCCTAAAACCACCGAAGAAACCCCTCTCCATAAGGCATAAGCCCCCTCACTGGAGGAAATCTTCGAAATCGACTGAATTAAACTCTTGGAGAATTGCTGGGTGTTGGATAGAATTTGCATTCTAGTTTTAACTGAGTCAATGGGGAACATGACGGTGTGCTCCATAATTCCGGCGAAAGCTCCGGCAGAAAGATGGGCCACGAGAGACGCATCGGGAGGAAGGGCCTCATAGTCTATTTCCACGGCGTCTGGTCCGGGAATCACTTCTATTTTATGATTCATCCTGTGCAAATTACGTCCAAAGCAGTTTATGAAGGTGAAAAATGAATAGTTGAACGAAACTGGAGCAACTGGTTATTCTTGGCAATTCGGAGCTTGAAACTGGCAAACAGATTTCGTCGGGTAGTGGAGGGCCAGGTTTGATAGTTCTGGCGGTGTGTTATCCACTGTTGACCTTTTGGAATATAAGGATGCTCGTGACGATGACTGGGTTTAGAAAAAAAAATTTCAACGAATCGAGTGCCAACGTGTGTGCAGGAAACCCGACTATTTCCAGCTACTCGAAGGGCCCGACGGACATGATAAAGTTGAATTGTGGTTATGACACAGTCATCCTGTGGGCGTACGGCTTCAATGCCGCCAGCTGCAAATAGTTGTCGTTGGCTTTTGCAATTGTTATTTATTAACCGAGGCCAAAGTTATACGACCGTCTACAGGAACCTACGAACCCGCCAGCCATGTTCAAGGCGGTGGAGTAGCTAATTGAGTCAGTAACCTTAAAATTCGTAAACCCAATAGGTATGGGAGTAAAGCCTTTTATCATATTCATCTCTGGGGTAAAACCGTCTCGGATACGATGCCACCGTTTAGGACATTGCTATTTTTAGGTGCTGCATATTTTATTTTTCAGGCTGCAACTGTATTAAGGTCTAACTAAAGGCTCCTGCTTGAAGTCGATGTTGTACATTTCCGGCACGATGGTCTTCATTTTGCCGGTGAAGATGTTCAGCTCCACATTGTCGAGGGTAAATTCTTCCATTTCCAATTGGGATTCTACCGTGTGAGTTCCCATGTGAGGAAGCGAGGTGACGTTTGGCAATTGCAACAATTCTGGTGACACGTCCGGCTCGTTCTCAAACACGTCCGTGCCCAAGAACCCGACCCTGCCGGTGCGGAGATGTGGAATCAATGCCTGCTCGTCGATCACGGCGCCTCTGGCGATGTTGACCAAGATCACGCCCTGCTTCATCTTCTTGATGAGCTCGTCGTTGATGAGATGGTGCGTCTTGGGGTTCAAGGGCACTGCGACGACGATGATGTCGCTCTTAGCCACAAGTTCGTCCATGGAGAGATACTCGGTGTCCTTTTCCAACTCCGGGGCTAATCTGGACCGGTTGTAGTACAGCACCTTCTTGAACCCGAAGGGCTGGAGTCTGTCGCGGATAGCACGGCCAATTCCGCCCATTCCCAAGATTCCGACGGTGCGATAGCCGGGCAAGTGGCCAAATGGGGCTCCAGCGGCCTTTTCACCTTTGGCCCAGGCGCCGTTCACCAACAACTCGTGCGACTGCTGGAAGTTCCGCAACGTCGACAACACGAGGAAGACAGCGGTGTCGGCGGTGGGGCCCACCACCGGGTCGGTGATGTTGGAAAGCTGGATGTTTCTCTTGATCAACGGCTCCACATCCACCTGGTCGTAGCCAGCGCCGCAGTGGGAAATGGACCGCAACGTTGGGGGGAAGTGACTGGCAAGCTCCTCGTCGAAGCGGCCGGTCTGCTCGAGCTCGAACGATCTTCCGATATTGGTGATGTTGCTATACTTGCCGTGCAAGTCTTTGATAAACTCTTCTCTGTTCTGGGAATCGCAGTATTCGACGTCAGCAAATTGCTTGAACTTGTTGATTCTTTCGCGGGCCCATCTGGCGGTGCCGATCCACAAAACCTTAGGCTTGACTTGTTGTGCGGTCATCTTGAACGGGGTGGCCATGTTGAACGCTTAAATAGGTTTGACAGCGCCCCCACCGCCCACCACCGCGCGCTCGGAGATTTTGCGGTGGGGGGCCGATTTATCGGAACAATTATCCTATATTGTCTAAATAACGAGCTTAGATCCCCGGTAAGGGAATTTGTTACCAGCTTCGGAAGCAGCAGCCAAAGGTTCTCTAGCAGGGAACCCGTCGAAGCTATTGGCGTAGACGGCCACCGAGTGCGCAATCAACTTGGTGTTGACGACCCAGGCCTCGTAGTCCGGGTTGCTCAAGTCGTCGCACGCCAAATGGTAGCATGGGTCGAACTGTTCGCCCTCAACTCCGCCAAATCTTTCGACGCCCTCCTTGGTCTTCAAGCCCTCGGCGCCCGTAGCGATACCGCCAGCAGGGATTCCGGCCACAATGAAGCCTACGTAGTCAGATCTGCCGTCAAATGGAACATAAGTGTAGTTCAAGCCGTGGCTCTTGTACCAGTCGACATACAAGTCCTTCAAGTCGCCGGACCCGTTGGGGTGCTCCTCGTTGTTGGCCTCGTAGATCTGGTACTCGTAGTTGGGCGAGGCCATCATGTCGTAGTCCATAAACAATCTGACTTTGGCATTTTCCTCTGGGGTCAAGCTCTCAGCGTAGAAGTTGGACCCCAACAACCCCTCCTCCTCGGCAGCCCACCAGGCAAACCGCACGGCGTTGTTGACCTTGAAGTTCGACAAGTGCTTGGCCACCTCCAACAAGGAAATGGTGCCGGAGCCGTCGTCGTTGATGCCGGGACCCTCGCCGACGGAGTCAGAGTGGGCGCCCAAGGCCACCACGTTGTCGTGGTCGCCGAAGACCGTCTCGGCCACGACGTTGAGCGTCTTGACGTTCTTGACGAAGGCGTCCACGTACAAGGTGGTTTCGAATTTATGGGCTGGGTCGGCCGTCAAAGCGTCGATGTACTGCTGGGCGTCCTTGGTGGTGATGGAGAGCGTGGGCACCTCCTTGCCGGTGGTGCCGCCCAAGGTGCCGTGCAAGGGCTGGTCGTCGTACACAAAGGCGGCGGCGGGGGGGGCGGCGCCGGCGTTCACCGACTTGGACTGGAAATCACACTGGCCTCTTTTGATCAAGGCAATGTTGCCCTTGAGCGACTCCGGGAAGTCCTCGGGCGCACAGCCGTAGTTGTCGACCAACACCAAGTTGCCGTGGACCGGCTTCTTGTGAGGTGTGGCGGGGGTCAAGGCCAAGGCCAAAAGCGACTTGGGCTGGACGCCGTCGATGAGCAACGAGTACGAGAACACCTTGCCGTTCAATGCCTTGAACCGCTGCGTCGTCACCTTGTAGTAGCCCTTCAACTTGTTCAACTCGCTGGCGATGTAGCCAATGGTTTTCCAGTGGCCCTTGGAGCCAATTACCCGGGTGGGATGGCCGTTGGCCTTGACCGACGTCAACGAGATGTTGTACAAGGCCTCGGCGCGGGTACGTAATCCCACTTCCTCGACGAGCGCCTGCAACTGCTCGGTGTCGATTTCCGGCAACTCTGCAAAGTCCTGGGCCAGCATTTCTGGTGCCGTGTGGCCAAAGTGCTTGTTGAACTTGTGCTCGGCGTCGCCGAGGTTCAACACCTGCTGGTCACCGTCGACCGGGAACGCGGCCACGCTGGCAATGGCCCCTAAAATAGCTAAACTGAACTTCATTAACGAAAGAATAGAGAAGAGAGAGATGAGATTATAGTTATATCTTTATCGCAGCGATAAGCTAGAAAATATTATGCTGAATGTGAAATTACTAACTAGATGCGGCTATTGTCGCTTTCCCCCGAACTTGGTCTTTTGGCCTCCGAACCCGCCAAACTTGAACCCGCCGCCATTGAACCCGCCAAAGTCAAACTGGAAATTATTTCCTCCGAACGGGTTTCCGCCAAACGGATTGGCCCGCGCCGGTCCGCCGCCTCCACCGGTAGGATCATTGGGGTCGTCACCTCTATCGTAGCGTTCTCTGAACCCTTCGTCAGAAAGAACTTCGTAGGCCTGGTTAATGTCTTGCATCTTCGCCTCTATCTGTTCCGGCGTAAGATCGTTTCCCTTGTACTTGTCGGGATGGTACTTGAGTGTCTGTGTTCTGTAGGCCTTCTTGATGGTTTTGTCATCGGCGTCCCGAGGAATGTCGAGGATTTTGTAGTAGTCGTTCTTGGGCTTACTATTGGCAGCTGCCTGCCGTTGGTACTGCTGGTATTGCTGCTGCTGTCTTTGTTGCTGCTGCTGCTGCTGGCGCATCCGCTCCTGCTGCGCCTGTCTCTGTCTCTGCTCTCGTTGGCGGATGAAATCGCCAAGCTGCACAAACCGGGACTTATACAACTGGGTCTGCTTGATATTAGGAGGGAACTTGTTGAGGAACGCTTCCACCTTTTCGTACTTGCGCTCCTTCAACAACTTGTCGATCTCGGGAATGTACTTGGGGAAAAACTTGTCGTCGGTTCTTTTGCAAAAGTTGTGGCCACTTTTGTCTACGGTTCCGGTCTGGATGTAGGCTTCGCAGATCATCTTGTCCACCTCGGACAACACCTTGATGTTGGACTTGGTGACGGTCTGGAGTCCCTGCTCCTTGAGGAATTTCTCCACAAGATGCACCAAATAACCGTAATTGGTGGTGATTCCCGAAGGAATGCCTCTCAACTTGGGCTTCTCCACCAACAAAAAGTCGATGACCGCCTGGAAATCGATCACCTCACTAAGGTCTGAGTGGTCAATCGAAGCGTCCTGCTTGTTTTCGATTTCCACATAAATATGGCTCAACTCAATGGAGTAGGTCTCCAAAGCTGTCAAAACCTTGGAGAATTTCGACATGAATTTGGACACCTGGATGCACTGCTTGAACTCGTTGTCGATCCGCACACACTGCTTGATGGTGTTGAACGCCTTTTCGAAGCTGGCCTCGGTGAACAAGAGGTACTCCGATAAATGTCTATAATTTTGCAAGTTGCGGTTGGGCTCGGCCTTAAGAAGCTTACCCAACCCCTGGATAATCCGCTTGGTGTTGGACAAGAACCCGTCCTGGTCGTCGAGGTTCTTCAAGCACTCAATGTGGAAATTGTGCAAGGTGGTGTTCAAAGGTGCCACCGTCAAGAGCTGGTCTTCGATGAGTGGGAGCGCCTCTGCGTATTTGGCGGCCGCAAGAAGCGCCTCGACGTTCACGTAGGCCGCGTTGAACTTCTCGATGGTGTCGAGAACCTCCTGGTCCCGGGCCTCGTCGAGGTACGGAAGAAGTTCGTGAAAGCTGGAGGTTTCAAGCAAAAGGTCGATCAACTGCTCTTTGGCCGGGCGGAGATTGGCATCCAAGGCAAGGGCCTTCTTCAAGTCTGCGATAGCGAGCTTCTCCTTGCTCAAGTTGATCTCGATCAACGATTTCTTGAAGTATAATTGGGGCAACTGGGAATTTTTCAGGTTATCGGCCTCGATATCTCTGATCAACGAACTATACTGATTTAGAACGTCGAGATTCGGCCCGTCGGCTAGTAACGCCGCCTGTGTGTCCTGGATGCGCTGGGCGAACTGGCCCAGCACACACACACTCAAGAGCAATACAAAAAGTTGGGAGTACCAGAGCATAAGCTTCGTGTTCGCGATGTGGATTGGAATTCTATGTAGCTATTTGAACAACTTGGCCAACGACACGGCGCCCTCGTCGTTTTTGGACATGACCTTGGCCACCGCCAACTCGAAGTCCTCCTGGGTCACATGGATTCTTCTCTCTCTTAATGCGTACATACCGGCTTCGGTGCACACACCTTTGACGTCTGCACCGGAGCACCCGTTCATTTTCTCGGCAATCTTGCGTAGGTTGATGCCTCTGGTCAAGTTCATGGACCGCGAGTGGATCTTCAAGATGTCGGTTCTGGCGTTGACGGTGGGGGCCGGGAATTCGATTTTTCTGTCGATTCTTCCGGGCCGCAACAACGCCGGGTCCAAGATGTCCAATCTGTTGGTGGCCATGATGATCTTGATGTCCTTCGAGCTCTCGAAGCCGTCCAACTGGTTTAAGAGCTCCAACATGGTTCTCTGGACCTCGGAGTCGCCGCCGGAAGAGCCCTCCACTCGCGACGACCCGATCGAGTCGATCTCGTCCATGAAGATGATGGACGGCGCGTGCTCGCGGGCCATCACGAACAACTCTCTGACCATGCGCGAGCCCTCGCCGATGTACTTCTGCACCAACTCACTGCCGCTGACTCTAATGAATTTGCACTCGGTGTGGTGGGCCACCGACCGCGCCAACAACGTCTTGCCCGTGCCCGGAGGCCCGTACAAAATGACACCCTTGGGCTGCGCTATGCCCAAAGACTCGAACAACTCCGGGTGCTTGACCGGAAGCTCGATCACCTCTTTGATTTCCTTAATCTGCTTGTCCAAGCCGCCGACCATGTCGTAGGTCGAGTCCGGCACCTTCTCCACCATCATCAACGACACGAGCGGGTCGACCTTGTTGGGCAAGATCTTGTGCAAGTCGTAGGAGTCGGCCTTCAAGCACACCCGCAAGCTGGGCGTCAACTTCTTGATGTCGATGTTCTTGGTGACGTTGACAATGTACTTGCCCTCCGGGTGGATCTTGACCAAGACCTTCTTCAAGCCCATGACCTTGACAACCTCGCCCACGTACGAGCCGGGCTCCTGGAGAAGCTTGAGCTCGTCCTTCAACAGACGAACTTTGTTGTTCAATTTGTTGCGCTGGGCCTCCAACCGGTGCAAGTTCTCGGTAGTGGCCTGCACCTTGAGCTCTGTGTCCTGGATCTGCTGGGCAAAGTACGGCTTGATGCCGCCCTCGTGCACGTATGGCTCCACTGCGACTGTCATGGTTTTGCCTTCGCGATTTCGGTGATGAATGTTTGGCTAGCGGTGTTTGTCGGTGTCGTGTGCGCATACCAACAGTACTGCCGGTGCCAGTGCAGCGCCAGCGAGGTCACCTTGGTGGTGGACTCGTGCGGCGCCTGTGTCAAGGAGGCGTGTTTGGCGGCCGACTGCACGGCGCCGGTGGCCTTGAGCTGCTACCAGATCGAGAGCACCAAGGAGCTGCTCGTGGTGTACGGGTTTGCGGCTGTTGTTGTGGGGTTGGTGGCGTACAGCGTGTACGGGCGTGTGCGTAAGGCTAGTTGACTTTTAGTTAGTTTTTAGATGTCAATTATAAGGTATAAGAATTCTAAGTGTAAGAATTATAAGAATTATAAGAATAGTAAAAGAGTAAAAGAATCAGTAAGTAATTGGTATAAGAATCGGTAGAAGAATTGGTATAACATTTAATATAAGAATAGTATGAGAATAGTATAAGAACAGTATAGGAATAGTATAAGAATAGTATAAGAATAATATAAGAATAGAAGAAGAATAATATAAGAATTTTATAGAATTGTATAAGAATTATAAGGAGAGCATAAGAGTATAAGAGTAGTACAATAGTGTAAGAATCGGTATAGAACCAGTATAAGAATACTATAAGAATCGTATAAGAACGTATAAGATTTACAGAATCGTATAAGATTTAGAGATCGTATAAGATTTAGAAGAATCTGTTAAGAATTATAAGATCCAGTTAAGAAGCATAAGAATAGTATAAGAGTACGAGAATCAGTAGAATTGGTATAAGAATCAGTATAAGAATTAGAAGAATCGTATAAGAATCTGTATAAGAATACTATAAAAATACTATAAGAATACTATAAAAATACTATAAGAACAGTATAAGAATTAAAAGAATCGTATAAGAAATAGAAGAATAGAGATGAGCAAAGAATCGGCATTGTATCAGCATCACACTGTATTTCATCAGCACTGGCCGAGATCCAGTCAGACGGCCCAACCACTTCAGTGCGTCATGTGATCGTCTATATACACTCGTCCAACTAATTTTTCGTGAACTCAGTAAAATTTTTCTTCACTTGGTTACTTTGCCAACCACTTGTGTATCTGAGCTTTGTTAAACAAGGCCCCCCTACACTTCCCCCGCGGCACATCCCTTCAGGCCTCGCCTCATCATGCCCGAAGAAACTAATGGTGCGTCTCACCCCCAGCCGGTCGATCTGTCCGCTGCAGAAAACTCCACGCCGCTAAGTGTGTCCAACTTGCAGCAGCACGACGCCGCCCACACCGACTCGCCCGCCGCGCCGCACAGACCCTACAGGCACAACCGCCAGCTGTCGCAGTCGCAAGGACACCCTAACAAGCTGCAATCGCAGTACAACCGTAAGAACTACGGACAAAAAGCCAACCACCAAAACCAGTATAATAACTATTCCGCCGCCCAGGCCGCCCAGGCCCAGGCCCAGGCCCAGGCCTACAACTCCATGTACTACGGCGGCTACTATCCCCTGAATTACGGCTACATGGTGCCCATGCCTTACGCTCAAGCACCGCAACCTGGCATGGCCAGCCCCACCGCCTACAACGGCGGCTCGCCCGTCCCCGGACAGCCCACCATCCCGCAGTACGCCGGCAAGATCAAGATCACCGACAAGGACGGCAAGCAGATCGACTTGGACGAAAAGATCCACGGCTCTACCGCCTCTGCCACCCCGGTGACCTCGCCACGCCCCGCCGTGGCCTCGCCCCAGAAGGCTGCTGTCGTGAAGCCCGCCTCGCCGGTCAAGGCCGCCGCCAAGCCTGCCACCACCGCTGACACCGGGGTGTTGGAGGACTTCAAGGCCAAGATCGCCCGGTTGGCTGCCGCCGCCAAGGCAAAGAAAGAAGCCGAGGCCAAGGCTAAGGCCGACGCCGAAGCCGCTGCCGCTGCTCCTAAGGTCGCTGAAAAGGAGCCGGTCAAGCCTGAGCCGGTTCCAGAGCCCGTCAAAGAGCCTGTGCCGGAGCCAGTCAAGGACACTACGCCGGAACCCAAAGTTGCCGAACCCAAAGCTTCCCCCGAAAAGGCAGAGCCCGTCAAGGAAGATACCCCCGAGCAACCCTCATCTACCCCAGCATCTCAACCAGTTGAACCAACTGAACCAACTGAACCTGCATCTGAAGACAAGCCCGAAAAGGAACAAAAGGAAGTCACCATTGAGCTCCCTGAAGAGACCAAAGACGACGTCGACCAGTCTGGCGACGACGACGAAGAAGGCGAAGGTGAGGGTGAAGGTGAAGGTGAAGAGGAAGAGCCCAACATGAACTTGACGCAATTTTTCGCTAAATTGAACGAAGTCGAGGGCATCACCGACCCTTACGCCGTGGAATACCCCGAGCCGTTCACTGCCGTTGATCCTAAATGGAAGTCTGACACCAAGAAATACAGATACGATCCTCAGTTCTTGATCCAATTCCGCGATGTTGTTCAGCTCGACGTTGACGAAGAATGGAACCAGAAGTTATTGGGATTGGGCATTGTGGCCACTCCAAGAGACCAAAAGAAATTCGGTTCTGGCATGCAAAGAGGTGGAAGTAATAGATATGGTGGATTACCTGGTAGATTCAACTCCATGTCCGGAAGAGGAGGCCAATTTGATAGACAGAACTCCAGAAATGGCTCCAAGAGAAGAGGTGGTTCATCTAGAGATAAGTCTAAGAGAGGTCCTTCGAGAAGAAAGGATGGTGTTAGTGAACCAACCATTGCTCCTGAAGATATCAAGCCTTTGGAGAAGTCTGCTAACAGATGGGTTCCAAGATCTAAAACTAAGACCGACGAGGTTAAATTGGCTCCAGATGGAGTTACTGTCATTCTTTCTGAAGAAGATATTGAAAGAAAGGTTAAATCTTTATTGAACAAGTTGACTTTGGAAATGTTCGAACCTATTACTGATGACATCTTGAAGATCTGTGATCAATCTCAATGGGAAGACGACGCCCAAACCGTCAAGCAAGTCATTTCGCTCACTTTCGCTAAAGCTTGTGACGAACCTTACTGGTCCTCCATGTATGCTCAATTCTGTGCTAAGATGTGTACCAAATTACAGGACGAGATTGCCGTTGAAGACTTCAACGGTCAAGGTAGAAAATTCGGAGGTGATTTGGCCAGAAGATTGTTATTGGCAACCTGTCAAAAGGAATACGAAAAGGGTTGGTCCGACAAGATTCCTCAAACTGAAGATGGTGCTCCATTGGAGATGATGTCCGATGAGTACTATACCATGGCCGCCGCCAAGAGAAGAGGTCTCGGTTTGATCAAGTTCATTGGTCAGCTTTATTTATTGAATATGTTGAACGATAGAGTGGTGGTTGTTTGTTTGACCAGTTGCTCTAAGAATGTTGTTGACCCATCGGAAGATAGTTTGGAGAGTTTAGCCCAATTGATCACTGCCATTGGACCAAAATACGAACAAACCGATAAAAATAAGGCTATCATGCAATCTATATTCGACAACATCCAAAAGATTTTGGATAACGTCACTTTGTCATCTAGAATCAAATTCATGTTGATGGACTTACAAGATACAAGAAGAAATGGCTGGGTTGCTGCTAAACAAGAATCCGGTCCAAAGACTATCAAGGAAATCCACGATGATGCCGAGATTAAGAGATTGGAAGATGAAAAGGCAGCCCTCGAGAGAAGAAGAAAAAACAAGTCTAATGACTCTAGGTCCAACAGTACCAGAGGTGGTTCCAACTGGGGCTCTCAACCAAAACGGGTTGAGTCTAGCTCTAGAATAACTCCTGTTAAAGATTCTAAAGGATTCACCGCTGTACAAAGATCTCAATCGAATAGAATTAATGATTCGTCCTTCACATTGTCCCCAAGAGAAAACTCCAAGAGAACTGATTCTGTGCAATCTACTGCCAACATGTTCGCTGCATTGGATGGAGACGATAACGACAATGACGAAGAACACGAAAACGTTAATGGAAATGAGAGCTAATCATTTATAGATCACTGTAATTACTGTTGTACTAATAGCATGGCTTGCTTGGTATTTTTATATACAATTAAATATTGTTCTTGGAGTTTCGTAAATCATATAGTTTCTTTCAAAGACACTATTTCGGTGTCCAGATCTGGTAGATCGGCAAGTGCCACTTCGGTGTCGATGGTCTCAACGCTGGTGCAAGACTTTTGGTCTGAAGAGATCACGCTGTTGCGTCTATAAGTGGAAAGACTAGAGTAAGACGAGTAGGGCGAAGGGGTGCTTATCTTGGCCAATATTTCCCCCAAGGATAAGTCTTCGTCGCCTATTGGTTGCCCCAAGTTGTCATCTTGCTCTAAAGGTTCTATAACGAATTTCTTCAGATCAAGATACTCTCTTTTGACTGGAACTTCAGAAAGAAGTCTAACGAGTTCCTGGTCGTAGTCGACTTGGGGCGCCATCTTCTGTTGACGAGAAGGTTCGATCTTTTTGTTCTTTTCGAGGTATTTCTCTGCTACCCCAATAAGCTCTGGAAGATCTGATTTTTTTTTATTAAGGTTCAGTAACCTGCCAATACAGTTACTGAGCGTTTTCTTGACACTGGCGTTGGAGGCTTTCAAGGATTTCATCTGGGCCATGGTTTTGACTAGCTGGGATTTATCGGAGTCGGTGTGTAAAAGAGTGAATAGAATAAGCTGTCTGGCTATAGCAAAAGGAGATTCGTTGTGACTAAGAAGATAAAGGAGTGAATAATTAGCAGCAACAAGGTTGTCGAGCAGAGGTGGGAGGTTAAAAACCGTTTCGTTGTCCTCTAAATCAGACAAAAATGTTTCAGGAACATTATCCACGTCACTCGAGTCTGAAACTTCCATGCGCTGTGCATAGTGCCTGCGTATACTATTGTCTGAGTCAAGCGTAAAACCCGATTCTAGATTTACGAAAGGGATGGCTTCCGCATCAGATTTGGTTAGTCTTGGTTTCTTGTTTGGGATTAAATTGTGGGTTTTTAGGGCTTTTTCATCTGGTTTTGAGCTTTTAGGTCGTTTGTTAGTGTTAATGCGATCGGGTTTCAAACCAGAATTCATGTACCTGAACATCTGGGCGTAAACCGACGCAAGCCGGGGGTTCATGTGGCCGTTGGCACGGTCGATGGTTACCAACGCATTGTTGAACAATTGTTCGGCGATTTCCACCGGGGCAAACAAGCCGTCTTGGTGGATGAATTTTTCAGAGATGCAGTTGGCACTTAGTGCCTCAATGGCGTTGATGAGATGCCGGGCGTCGCCGGCGCAGTTGTCGATGAGAGCGCTTCTCTGCGACTCCGACAACACCAAAAACTCAAGGTTGTACTGCTTTCGTCTGCGGACGTTCTCCTGGAGGAGGGCCCGCGAGACAAGCACCTGTAGATGCGTCGTGTCGAGCTTGCGGAGCTGGAAGAACTGGCACCGCGACAAGATCGCCTGGCGGATGCGGACCTTGGGGTCCACGGTCGTCGCTCCTATAAACGTAAAATGGCCGGCCTCTACGAGCGGGAGAAGAAAGTCCTGCTGGTTTTTCTGGAACCGGTGGATCTCGTCGATGAACACCACGATCTGGATGGGGTCGTCGCCGCGGGCGAGCCGCTTGGCGTTCTCGGCTTTGAGCAGGTCCAGCAATTGTCTCAAGTCCAGAATGCTGCTGTCGGTAGCAGACAACTCCACGAATAAGTAGCCGGCCTCGTCGGCCAAAACCGCCGCGAGC
The DNA here is from genome assembly GCA_039762375.1 of Keqinozyma sinolaborantium. Taxonomy (NCBI): domain Eukaryota; kingdom Fungi; phylum Ascomycota; class Pichiomycetes; order Serinales; family Debaryomycetaceae; genus Keqinozyma; species Keqinozyma sinolaborantium. The sequence goes on along the minus strand of JAQRFW010000012.1, from coordinate 103,424 downwards.
GTCGTCTTGCCCACTCCCGGGGGCCCGTAGAGGATCATGGACGGCAAGTAGCCCAAGTTCAAGAAGTTGGTTACGGCGCCATTTTCTCGATCCAAAAGGTGCTCCTGGCCCACATACAGTTTTAGAGAGGTGGGCCGCATGATTTCCGCCAACGGCATGTCGAGCAGCGTGTCGTAGTCGTCGTCGGACGACTCTGGGGCCTCTGCCAGCTCAGATCGGCTCATAAGATGAATGCGTATATTCGCGTTAAGTATAAAGTACACTAGTAAGTACAAGAAATCCACCGAAGTGGTTCGAAATGGAAGTTGGAACGAATAAAATGCCAAGGGGTCAAGTATATGTACAAAGTCTATGCTGATGAAATGGAGGAATGGAACTGAAAGAATACCATAATGCAAGGTACCTGATATAAAAATTATTTCCTTCTTTTCGTAAGACTAGCATCAGGATTAAGAGGTGAGGCAGCCGAGCTGGCCATGGCCGAGCTCATTTTGCGCTTCTTGTTTCTGAAATCTTCTTCTGTAGTATGTGGGGATGGGGGCGAGCCAGCATGCTGTAAGTTCATGTGGGACCGATTTTTCATCATATGGTTGGGCTGATTCTGGTTGAGGTTTTGGTTCTGGTTGAGGTTTTGTTGTTGATGTTGTTGCTGCTGCTGCTGCTGTTGTTGTTGTTGCTGCATGAGCTGTGCCTGGTGGTTGTTGTTTGCCGTCATAAAGAGCTCAAGCGCTTTCAACGGTGAACTGACATTATTCACCATCGCAAAGCCCATCAACAGCTTGAGGTTGGTCATGACGTTGCCGACCTGCATTATGCGCATGGAACTGACACTGAGACCCGCAGTTGTGGAGTTCTGGCCGGAGAGAGAGTTCTTCTGGATGTGCTCGAAGAAGCTTTCCTTGAAGTCCTCCATTTTGGCTTCCTTTTTGGGGTAGCTGAAGGACTTCCAGATGTTCTCGAGGCCGTTCATAGACACCGAGCTGGAGTACTGCAAGCAGCGGCAGTCGATCCACTCAATTTTGAATTCTCGGTTCATGAGGAGCCGGCACCCTCCGGTGACATTGGCGATGGAACCGTCTATAAAATAATACGTCAAAATGAGCTTTGAAAGAATAAATATGGAACCATTATTCATGACTTGGAATTTCACTCCTGGCAACAGGATATGGAATCGACTGAGGAGACTGGTTTGGACCGACGACGCAAAAAACCGCGGCGCCGTCACCGGCGTCAACTCGAACGGCCCATGAGGAGGGGTGTCTATGTTGTACTTGGAAGCATTAGGGTTCTGCACGTAGGGCACGTTGTTCAACGGCGCTATCGAGAGCTTGAGCACCGAGTTAGGAGTGAAATATGACTGCATTATTCTTTGCCAGTAGTCGAGCGTCGACAAGTTTTCGCGTGACTCGTTGGAGATGTGGTCCACGACGTCAAGGATCCTCACGACGCCGGCGTTGCCAAGATTTCGCTTAAAGATCTTGAGGTTGATCTGATTTTGCATCTGGTCCTGGTCGCCGCGAACAAACTGGCCGTTGAGCGGCATCTGCTGCTTCTGCATGGGGGACCGGTTGGGCACTTGCGCGCCGGGGTTGTTGGCGGCGGGCTGCGGCTGCGGTATGGGTTTCTGGGCCGGCATGCGCTGCTGGGGCTGCGGTTGCGGTTGCGGCGGCATTTGCTGCATGGGCGCCAGCTTCATGGGCCCCTTCTGGTGGAACGGCGCCGACTGCGGCTGCGATGACATTTGGGGGGTGGGCGCCTGGGAACCTCCGGCGGAGTGAGACCCTGTGGTGGCCAAAGGTGCTGAATTTGGTGCCTGCATATTCCCATTGTAAGGCTTTCCCATTTGGTTAGGACCCTGATTCATGGGCTGCATGGTGGACGCCCTTGGCATGGACGGGCGCTGGGTCGCCGGGGGGCCCTGGTTCATCATGTGCGGGCTCATTTGCTGGATGTTGTTGCCGTTTGGATTCATCATTCTCGCCTGCGGTGCAAACTGCATGTTGGTGGGGCTCTGGAAGCCCTGGGGCCCGACGTTGCGCGGGATCTGGAGGTTCTGCTGCGTCTGGAGCGGCTGCTGGTTCTGCATGGGCTGCTGGCCCATTTGCTGTTGGTTGACTTGCTGGTTGTTATTGACGGACTGCTGCATAGGGGGGTTGTTTTGCATCTGATTCATCATCATGGGGAAATTGGGGTTCATCATGTTCATCTGGTTGTTGACGGGAGTCGGTCCGTTCATGTTGACTACGTTCATGTTGCCGTTATTCATGATTCGACCTTGAGGCCTCAGTAGCCAGGATGGGGAAAATCGCAGGAATTTCTGGATCGATGAGCGAGGAACCAAGCGATTTCAAGGAGCGGCTGCGGGGGGCTCTGGCGGGCGAGTTTAGGGTACCGGTAGCGGGGGCTGCTATGGGGTTTTGGTAGTTATCGACAAAGTTTTCGTTTTCGGTTTACCAGGTCGCAATCCCCTATCACGTGACAGACATGCATTCGTTTAGTTGTAGCTAAGGGTGGGCCCCGCGGCGGTGGCCCGGTAGTGGTAGAGCCCCGGGTGCTGGAGCTGCGGCCTACGTGGTCTATACAAGAGCTTGGACGAGTCTTCCACGCCCTCGGGCTGCTGCACCTCGCGGGTCTTGTTGGCTCGTCTTTTAAGAAGCTTGTTCAAGGTGTCCCGCTTCTCCTCCTCCAACATCTTGTTCTTGTAGTGGAGGCGCTTGCGGGCGCTCTCGGCCTTGCGCACGGCAGCCTCCTCCTCGGTCTCCTTGCGGGGCGCCTTGGGTTTTTTCGGGCCCACATTGAGCTCCAAAAGCGCCTGGCCGTCCTCGCTGTAGCGGGCCCGCTGGCGCTCGGTCATGCGGCCCACGTCGTTGGCCGGCGTGTACTCGGTCTCCTCGTCCGTGAGCATGAGGTCCGGGTCGATCAGCTGCGGCGCTGGCGGCTTGCGGCGGGCGGCCACCGGCTGCGGCGTCAGCTGCTCGTCCTCCTCGTCGTCCTCGTCGTCCTCGTAGAGCGTGAGCTGGCGCTTGCGGGCCTCGCGCGTGGGCGTGGCGGCGGGGGGGGCGGGGGGGCCGCGGGGGGGGGGGGGGGGGCGCCGCGGCGCCGCTGGGGCTGCTCGTCCAGCTCGTCGTGGAGCTCGAGGTCGTCGTCGATGTCGTCGAGGTCTTCGAGACGGTAGTTTTCCTCGTCGGAAACGAGGTCGTTGACGTCGTCAAGCTCGTCGAGCTCGTCGTCGGAGAGCCGCGAGGTGTCGCTGTCGTTGTCGCTGGACAGAGGGATTCGGGCCATTTTGCGAATTTATTGTCTACGCTTTTCCACTCATATATAGGCCCTTGATGGAGCGAATGTCGTTCTTGGTGTCCACCACCAAGTTGCGCTTCTTGTCGCCGTCGGCCACCGTAAACATCTCGTCGTAGCTGAACATCTCCGTGTCGACCTTGTGCTGGAACAGCTTGAGCGACTCGCGGGTCGAAGCGTAGTGGGGCATCTCCCCCACGGTGTAGGAGGTGCACTTGTTCAAGGCGTCGCTGAGCCCGCCCAACTTCAGCGCGAGCTTGGCCTGGCTGAGCCGGTCGTTCTCCTCGAGCTCCTCCAAGAGCTCCTCGTTGGTTTTTACGGCGTGCTTTTCGAGGTACGACCGCCCGGTCTGGCACACGGCGTCGGCGTATAACTTGCCGCTGCCGTCGTGCTTGTTGATGGCCACGATGGGGATGTAGTTGACGCGGCCCACGATGTTGAGGTAGAAGTCCCGGAGCCGGGCGCGGTACGCTTCGAGAAGCTCGAGCCGCCTGGAGGCCGTCAACTGCATCAACGGCTTGAGGCCGAGGTATGAAATTATGTAGAGAACCGTGAGCAAGAGCGCCGACCCGTTGGTGAGCCCGAACAAGAACCGGAGGAGCGGCAGCCGGCGGCCCCTGCTGGTGTAGCCGCCGGGGTCGAACGCTGACTCGGGAATAGTAAGAGTAGGAATCATGTGGAGTTGCGCAGGTGGGGCACGACTAAATGATTGTGTAGTTCTAGAGGGTGTAGTGTGTGTGGTGTTGTAGTGTGTGTGGGGTGGTCTTGGTTGTGCTGTGTGTCGGTACGTTGGTGTTGGTTTGGTTTGGTAAAGTTTAGCAAGTCTTGATTCACCTGGTGAAAAATATAATTTCTGCAAATATCACCTCCACATTTCATATTCTGTAGTACCATAGATAGTACATAGCGCTTTACCAACTTTCGCTGCAACACTGTAGCACTTGAACCACGACCGTCGACTACTGTCGACCGGCTGAATGTCAGACGACCAGTTGCCATTCCGACTATACAATAGTCTTATCGTCTATTCGCTATGTACATTCATTAGTCATTAATCTATAATCTGCTCCATGTCGTAGGGCTTCTTTTTGTGCCGAGCGTCCGTGCGGTTGGGCTTACCGGATTTACCAGGTTTTGCAGAGTGTCCAGAGAATTTTCCAGAGTTGGGTTTGCTAAAGTATTTTCCAGAGTTGGGTCCAGAGCCGGAAAATTTCGAGGAGCTGGACTTGGTGGGCTTGGCCTTGGCCAAGCGCTCCCGCTCGTCGTGGAACTGCTTGCGCTGCTCCCGACGGCGGTCTTCCCGCTTCAAAATGTCGTCTTCTTCGTGCTCATCGGGCACCCAGCTCGACTTGAGGATCCGCCGAATGGCCTCCGGCAGCACCCGGAAGTGGTTGGCGAGGTCGACGGTGCGCATGGTGGGCATCATCTCGGCCAAGTCCCGGACGTTTTGCATGTGTTGGCGAGAGAGTTTCTTGGTGGGATTCCAGGCGCCGTAGCGCTTTCGGGTGGAAACGTCTCTTTTTTCCCACTCCTGGAGCGGCAGCTCGGCGGCAGCAGACGAGGCCGCTGGCCGGGCCGCGGGCGTGGCCACAGGGCGCGCCAGCTTGGAGCTGAAGCGGACAGCTCGCCAGAGAGCAGACATGATATTTTCTGCGATGCGAATTAGCGCTGAGAGCAGCAGCACCATGTAGACCAGAGCGATTGGGAAGAGCAGACGTAGACCGAGCTGGAGCACGTAGTCGGGCCGGGTGTTCGGTGACGGCGGAAATGGCGATGACGTGCCCCCACCACCCACCTCTTAACCGCACACCACCAGAAAATTACCATGAACTTTATACGCAAGTTTATCGGGACAGCCCCGACGGACGAGATCGCGCTGGTGGCGAGCGGCAAGTTCTTCCTCACGCGGTCGCCGCGGTCGCCCAAGGGCTCGCTCGAATGCCTATATAACGACGCCTTTGCCACGATTCGCCAGACGACCCGCACCTTCATTTACCAGCTCAGCATCGCCAAAGTGTACCAGGAGGGCGAGATCCCCGACAACGACAGCGGCGGGTTCGACTCGGACGACGAGTACGACGAGCCCGACACCTCGACGCTGGAGGTTGGCGGCAAGACCAAGGACGAGTGGACGTTTTCTATTGTGGAAGACTTGCAGTTCCAGTTTGTCGACAAGGCCGACGGAAGCGTGGCGGTGGCGTGGGTGGACGTGAACGGCGACGCGGGCGACCAGTTCGAGTTTGTGATCGGCGTGGACGTCAAGCGCAGCGAGGTGGCCCAGTTTAAGGCGGCCTTGTTGCGGTGTGTCTACGAGCTGAAATACCACAAGCTGGCGCAGGACGTGAGCCTTGAGGAGCTCGAGCGGGTGGACGAGACGCTTGACGACGTCAAGAACGACATTCTACGCTACGGAGCCCAGTAACCTTTATAATGATACACGACTAACTACCAAAACCGGAATGAGCGCCGAAGCTCGTCCTTCCAAAGCACCCTAAAAGCGGTGAATTTGTGCCAACCTGTGGGCTTGTAGTGATCCACAATGCGCTGCGGCGGCACCACACGCACGCCGTTGACTCGATTGTACACATTCTGCACAAACCGTCGGAATGCCGGCGACCCTAGGAGCCGGTGGTAAAAATACTGTTCTAGCGGCGACATTCGCGATTTCTCGACACCTTTCTTCTTATATAGCTCCACGTGCCAGATGATCAGTGACGACCAGTTGAACACCATTGCCCTCGGATTCGGGTTCACGTCCGTGGTGGGGATTCTTATCTACAGCTTAATCTGGACCAACACCAAAGAGGAGGAGACCAAGTAGTGAATATAAATCCGTTCGACGAGCCACGTAGGTCATGTGACACCCCCGTTAAGTGTTGCCAATAGCAAATTCCCCTCCCAATTCCGGATGACATAACCAGTAAAAAAAAATCCTAAAAGTGTGGACGGGAATAAAACGGTTATCTATTTGCAGGACCATTCATCATTTATTTTTTGTGATGTAATTACTCCATATAAAAAGCCCGATCCCCTGTTTTACGAAATTGACGTTTCAGACAAATGTCTTACATATTGTCGACCCCGACGCTTCAAGACATACTCCACGATAAATTCAACGGCCCGTACAATCGCCACAACTTCACCGAGTTCCTCAAATCCATCCATTGTGTGGAGAATTATGAGTTTGTTATCGAAGTCAACCACTACAACTCGTTGCACTCGTCCAAGGACCGCCAGAGCAAGTGGAGACACATCATCAAGTGGTTTTTGCTCGACGAGTCGCCCAAGGAAATCAACCTCCCCCACGCCATCAAGAAAAACTTGAATTCTTCGTCCCACCCCAACCCCGACGTTTTGAAGAAGGCCTACGTGATTATCATGGAACTTCTCTCGGACTCCTACAGCACGTTTGTCAACGTGATACGCAAGCGCCAGCAGCAGCGGCGCAACAGCTCCACACAGCCTCCCGAGGTGTCCCGGAAATCGAGCGGACGCAGAAATAGCGCCGCCGAGTACCCCAAGTCGCCTATAAATAACAACACCAACCCTCTACGCCACAACAGCTTCTCAGGCCAGAAAAACATTAACCGAATTCCCTCGCCCCAGTCGGATTTCGAGAATTTCAATAATGGCCATTCCAGCAGCGCTGGCTCCAAGAGCCGAACTAACAGCAGCAGTTCTAGAAATTCCAACAATTCCATTGTAGACTGGAAGAAGATGAAGTTCAAGTTCCGCCGCAACTCTAACGAATAACTTTATAGATGTATCATAGAATGTATTATAGCATAGACGTGGTTGACGGGCCATGACACAAAACCGTTGAAACGGTCAGATCTCGCAAATGTCGGTGAACACATCAGCATGAAACTGGATGCCGCGGAGAACGTTTATTCTTGCTTATTGCGACTCAAGTTGCGCACTATTAACCCGATTTTGTCTAAATTGCCTATTTTGTGGCAGGTTGTGTGCACGCTGCATGATCTGATATAGATTTTTACTCTGAACGGTATCTGACAAGACAATATTGCAACTTTACCCTGTGACTCTTCAGGAGTAATCCGAAGTCGGTGGTGTGGTTTCGGTGGATTTTGTGTGGCCATTTTGCCCGTTTCGTGACCGCTTCGTGTGGTTTGTGTGGTTTGTGTGGTTTGTGTGGCTACTTGCATCTTCCAGTCTACGCACTCATCAATACGGTTCGGCGTGCTTTGCAGATAACGAAAATTTTTTCCAAAGCGCAATTTATGCATGGTTACTATTATAGAAGATCTGCGCCTCAAATCGTTGTCAGGATGGACTAGTCAACCGGGCAGCTGAACAATCGTGTGCCCAACGCTTCGTGTCCCGCCAGTAGCGGGTCACATAAGTTCCGTCTGAGGGGAATCAAAAGTCCCCAGATTCTGGGGATCCATGGTCAAGATGAAGCCCAACGTGGCCGGGCTATGAGCAAGCGCTAATAATAAAATGAAAATCTTGCTAAATGTTCGTATTTTTCCGTACGAAGTATCGTTTAGCTGTCAAGGCCGTAGAAAATATGCCGTGCATATTCGCTGCAACGAAGGTTTGGCCAGCCGAGCAAGCGTCTAACTCAAGCTGGCACTGTAGTCAGCATTGGAGTCAGTTTGTTGTGACAGCTGTAGTTCTGTTGGAGTTGTTGCAGCACTATTATTGCTGTAAACTGTTCTACACCTTTTCAGCGGGGCCATCAAGAACCCATAAATATATATAAACGAACTAAAGGACGACATCTATAAGAGACCATGGCAGAGAGGCTATATCTCACTCTCGTCTTTTATTACTCGTGCCTTGAGCATTCGTAACTCATGGTCGCTTTTTTCACTTCCCTTCTCAATAATCAACTTCTTGAGAAGCTTGTTTTCAGTTTCTAGCTGCTGGATCTTGGACTCAAAGTCCTTTATTGTGTCGCCAAGGTTGGAGAGCTTCTCCTCCATTTGTTTCTCCTTCAATTTTTTCTTTATCCGGAACCGAGCAGAAGCAGCGGTGTTGCGTCTCTTCTTGTCCAAGTCGTTGGTCAGTCGGTCGTCGACCGAGTTGATGGACGACGTCGACAGCACGGAGCCCGGGTTGTCCAAGTGGAAGCTGGACGACGATTGCTTTAATTCTACAGGGGTGGTGGGAGAGTAGTGAGGGAAGATGTTATGCAAGTCGGTGTTTTCTTGCTGTGTCTGCTGGTGGTGATGCTGTAAGGACTGGTACTGGGCGATGAGCGCCGATAACAAGTCGATCTGGTTCTGATTTAGCCCGACCCTCTGCAAAGAATCTTTTGCACCCGGTGGGACTGGGAACCGAGGAAGATTCGAGAGCGAGTTGGACGAGTTGCTGATGAGCTCGTCGAGAAGGTGGTTGGAGTCGTCGGGCTTGGCCGGCTTCTCCTCGTCGGCAAACACAAACGAATCATCAGCGAAAGCCGAGAGGTCTAACGAAAGCTGGTTATTGAAATCGGAGTTGACGTCCAACGAGGTGGGCGTAAGGTCGTCGTTTTTGTTGATGAAGTTGTCGATGTACACCAACTGCTCTATAAGAGCATTGTTTGTTTTCTCCTGGTTGTTCATGGTAGGGAGATAGAATGGGAATAATTAAATAGCACTACAGTATGGCTTCGCAAATGGTACCACGGCACGTGAGGGTTGCGACTATGGCCCCTGTCAAACTGTGAATTTTTATTGCCTATACACTACCAAACCTAAATGCCGAATTTTCTGTGAACCTGCTTGCTCAACGGAGACTGATTGGTAACCTTAAGCCGGTACTCTGCGAAGGATCTGAAGGAATTGCCATCGGTGGGCTTCCATTTGTGGGTATTAATCGTCGCCGGCGACTTTAAGGTGTTGGAGTTCTTGATCAAGTTGGCGCTCTCCTTCTTGAACGCAGCGACAGTGGAAGTAGAGAAAAATCTAGTCATAGAAAATAGTGAAAAACTGGATTCTGTCGGTTTTTAATTCTCATGCTATCGCCTGATTTGAAATGATGTGATTTGTGAGATAAGCCCCGGTAATTAAATTCCTGGTCGTGCGCGCGTCACGTTACTCGCGCCATGTGATTCGGGACTTTGTTGCCGCGGACGTTAAGTGCCGGGGTTAACTTGGGGCGATGACTCAGGTACCCCAGACGGCGGATTTGGAGTTTTGTCCCAATTGGCGTGAAAATTGGCCAGCACAGAGCTATGATGCCGACTAGGCGTCTCCCCGATTTTGACGTGTCCCGCCCCAGCGGTTCGCCCGTAAGTCCGCTCTCTCTCCGGATGATTCACTCGGGTTCGGAGTGCGCGCGCGCTCCAAACCCCGGTATTTTCTGACACAAAACCCCCGGCTCCTTGGTATAATAACCCGACATTCGCTGCTTTTTCCTCATGACTTCGCTCGCTACCGTGAACAGCGACGGATTGAAGATCAACAAGATGCGGCGCGACTCCACCGTGTTGGGCCCCATGAACAAGATCCTTGTGGCCAACCGTGGTGAGATCCCTATCCGGATTTTCAGAACCGCCCACGAATTGTCGATGCAGACCGTCGCCATCTACTCGCACGAGGACCGGTTGAGCATGCACCGGTTGAAGGCGGACGAGTCGTACGTGATCGGCAAGAAGGGCCAGTTTTCGCCGGTGCTGGCGTACTTGCAAATCGACGAGATCATCGACATTGCTAAGAAGCACAACGTCAACATGATTCACCCGGGGTACGGCTTCTTGAGCGAGAACTCCGAGTTTGCCCGCAAGGTGGAGGAGAACGGCATTGCGTGGATCGGGCCCTCGCACAAGACCATCGACGCCGTCGGCGATAAGGTGTCGGCGCGGACGTTGGCCATCGACAATGATGTGCCGGTCGTGCCAGGCACCCCGGGCCCAATTGAGACGGTGGCCGAGGCCCGCAAGTTCGTCGACAAGTACGGGTACCCGGTGATCATCAAGGCGGCGTTCGGCGGCGGCGGTAGAGGCATGCGGGTGGTGCGCGAGGGCGACGACATCGAAGATGCGTTCAACCGGGCCACGTCCGAGGCCAAGACCGCCTTCGGCAACGGCACCTGCTTCATCGAGCGGTTCTTGGACAAGCCCAAGCACATCGAGGTGCAATTGTTGGCGGACTCGTACGGCAACGTCATCCACTTGTTTGAGCGAGACTGCTCGGTTCAGCGGAGACACCAGAAGGTGGTGGAGATTGCCCCGGCCAAGAACTTGCCCGTGGCGGTGCGCGACGCCATTTTGACCGACGCTGTCAAGTTGGCCCGGTCCGCTAACTACAGAAACGCCGGAACCGCCGAATTCTTGGTCGATGAGCAGAACAGACACTACTTTATCGAAATCAACCCCAGAATCCAGGTCGAGCACACCATCACCGAGGAGATCACCGGCGTCGACATCGTGGCGGCGCAGATCCAGATCGCTGCCGGTGCTTCGTTGCAGCAATTGGGGTTGTTGCAGGACAAAATCACCACCAGAGGCTTTGCCATTCAGTGTAGAATCACCACCGAGGACCCCTCCAAGAACTTCCAGCCCGACACCGGAAAGATCGAGGTGTACCGGTCGGCCGGTGGTAACGGCGTGCGGTTGGACGGTGGAAACGGCTTTGCTGGGTCCATCATCTCGCCCCATTACGACTCGATGTTGGTCAAGTGCTCGTGCTCGGGCTCTACTTACGAGATCGCCAGAAGAAAGATGTTGCGGGCGTTGATCGAGTTCAGAATCAGAGGTGTCAAGACCAACATCCCGTTCCTTTTGGCCTTGTTGACCAACGAGACCTTCATCAAGGGCGACTGCTGGACCACCTTTATCGACGACACCCCCTCGTTGTTCCAGATGATCTCTTCCCAGAACAGAGCCACCAAGTTGTTGAACTACTTGGGTGACTTGATTGTTAACGGGTCGTCCATCAAGGGCCAGGTCGGGTTGCCCAAACTCACCACCGAGGCGTTGATCCCCCAGTTGCACGACCCCAAGACCGGCATCGCCATCGACTTGCACCACGTCACCCCGCCCCGCGGCTGGAGACAGGTGTTGTTGGAGGAGGGCCCCGAGGTGTTTGCGCAAAAGGTCAGAGGCTTCAAGGGCACTTTGCTCATGGACACCACCTGGAGAGACGCCCACCAGTCGTTATTGGCCACGCGGCTCAGAACCATCGACTTGCTCAACATCGCCCCCACCACGGCCATCGCCATGAACGGGTGTTTTGCCTTGGAGTGCTGGGGTGGTGCCACCTTCGATGTGTCGATGAGATTCTTGTATGAAGACCCTTGGGTCAGATTGAGAAAGTTGCGTGAGTTGGTCCCCAACATCCCCTTCCAGATGTTGTTGAGAGGCGCCAACGGTGTGGCTTACAGCTCGTTGCCAGACAATGCCATTGACCAGTTTGTTTTGCAGGCCAAGGAGAATGGTGTAGACATTTTTAGAGTCTTTGACGCCTTGAACGACTTGGACCAGTTGAAGGTCGGAATCGACGCCGTCAAGAAGGCCGGCGGTGTGGTCGAAGCCACCGTGTGTTACTCAGGTGATATGTTGCAAGCACATAAGAAGTACAACTTGGACTATTACTTGGACGTGGTCGACAAGATCGTCGACATGGGCACCCACTTCTTGGGCATCAAGGACATGGCCGGTACTTTGAAGCCAAAGGCCGCACAGCTTTTGGTTGGCGCCATTAGAGCCAAATACCCCAACTTGCCTATCCATGTCCACACCCACGACTCCGCCGGTACCGGTGTGGCGTCTATGGTGGCCTGTGCCAAGGCTGGCGCCGACGTGGTTGACGCTGCTACCAACTCGATGTCTGGTATGACTTCCCAACCTTCCATTAACGCTATTTTGGCTTCGTTAGAGGGCGACATCGAGACTGGATTGGACGCTTCCCTCATCACCGAGTTGGACAACTACTGGGGCCAGATGAGATTGTTATACTCGTGTTTCGAGGCCGACCTCAAGGGTCCCGACCCCGAGGTGTACCACCACGAAATCCCTGGTGGTCAATTGACCAACTTGATTTTCCAGGCCCAGCAATTGGGCTTGGGCACCAAGTGGTTGCAGACCAAGGAGGCCTACCATGTGGCCAACAAGTTGTTGGGCGACATCGTCAAGGTCACGCCAACCTCGAAGGTTGTGGGAGACTTGGCCCAATTTATGGTCACCAACAACTTAACGGAAGAGGACGTTATCAAGTTGGCCGGCGAGTTAGACTTCCCCGGCTCCGTGTTGGACTTCATGGAGGGTTTGATGGGCACGCCTTACGGAGGGTTCCCCGAGCCATTGAGAACCAACATGTTGGGCAACAAGAGACAGAAATTGACTTCGAGACCCGGATTGAACTTGAAGCCAATTGACTTTGGCGCCATCAGAGAAGAGTTGTCGTCCAAGTTCGGCTCCAACATCACTGAGTGCGACATTGCTTCGTATGTCATGTACCCTAAGGTGTACGAGGACTACAGAAAGATCATTGAGAAATTCGGCGACTTGTCGGTGTTGCCCACGAGAAACTTCTTGAAGCCGTGCGCCATCAACGAGGAGATCGAGGTGGAAATCGAGCAGGGTAAGACCTTGATCATCAAGTTGTTGGCCATTGGTGAAATCAGCGAGCAAACTGGAACCAGAGAAGTGTTCTTTGAGTTGAACGGTGAAATGAGATCGGTCACCATCGAGGACAACAAGTCGTCGGTGGAGACCAAGACCAGACCCAAGGCCACGCAGCCCAACGAAGTGGGTGCTCCAATGGCCGGTGTGGTTATTGAGATTAGAGCCAAGACCGGCCGCGAGGTCAAGAAGGGCGACCCGATTGCGGTGTTGAGTGCCATGAAGATGGAGATGGTGATCAGCGCCCCCGTTTCCGGTAAAGTGGGCGAGATTGTCATCAAGGAGGGCGACTCGGTCGACGCCAGCGACTTAATTACCAGTATTTTGAAGTGATCCTATTTATAATCGTGAATATATTAACATAATTTACAGTATTGTACACTAGTTCTTGCGCTTCTTGGTGGTGCCTTCCGCCGGGCGGGCGGGCCGCTTGTTGTCGCTGAGTTTCTCGAGCGTCTGTTGTTCTTGGAGGAGCTGGTCGAGCTGCTTCTTCAAGGCAGCCTCCTCGGCCAATTTCGCCGAGAGCGCCGAGTCGGACGCATCCGCATCGCTGGCGCCGGTCCAGTTGGGGTTGCTGATGATTTCTCGGGTGTAGTTGGCCTGGGATAAGATCCGAATCCACTGGTTTAGCAATTTATCGGTGGTTTGCACGGTTTCGTTGGTGGTACCGAGGTTCTTGTCGGTAGCCTGGAGCGCGGAGATGAGGTTGGCCACCACGGCATTGACCTGCTCGAGCTGTTCGAGCTCTTTCTCGAGAGCGACCTGACGACTCATGTTGATCAACTCGCACCGAGCGAATATGGAACTTGAACCACATGAGCTCCCCACGCGGTGGGAGATCGAGCTCGAGTTCGTGCAGTCGCTCGCCAACATCCAGTACCTCAACTACCTTGCGCAGAACAACTACTTGAACAATCCGGAGTTTTTGAACTACCTTGATTATTTGAGCTACTGGAAGCGGCACGAGTACGCTAAGCACTTGGTGTATCCGAACTGCCTCCACATCCTCACGTTGTTGCAGAGCGAGGAGTTCCGGCGCAGCATTGTGAACCCCGAGTTTATGAATACGTTGATGAACGACATGGTCAAGAGATGGCTGAGTCTGGAGTTGGAGGAGAAAGAGAAGGAGAAAGAGCCCAAAACAGACGGCAGCGAGGCGGTGCCAGCACCCACAGAAGGCTGAGCTACAGGGCTACAGGGCTACAGAGCTGAAGCAGTGAGCTGAAGGTGAAAATGTAGAGGTGAAAAATTGAAGGTGAAAACCAGAGTGAAAAATTGGCTGGTGACAAACCAGCAGGCGAAGAAAATTAGACAAACAGAGTAGACGAATTGACGAATGAATAGGCCAATAGACATAATCGAACGAAACAACGAAACGCAGAATCAACCGTTGCCACCTGTAGTAACAACTCTTGCCAAATCATTTCGCACCATGGCAAACCCCATCTACGACCAACACATCGGCGCCGTCCAGCGGGCGTGCCGGCGGGTGGGCCTCACCGTCGGCGAGGCGCTCTTCGTGGCGTCGTTCCTCCTCAACTTCGCCCTCGGCAAGCTCGTCCACACCTTCTCGGTGGACGAAGAAGTGTACAACTACTACAACGACAAGAACAACGTTTTCAACCAGGTTTTCGTGAAGAAGGGCTGGATGTGGACCACCGTGGTGGTGGTGGCGTTCTACGCCGTGCTCCGGCGCCGGGCCAACTGGGCCGCCGTTGGCGCTCGCTACGTTTTGGTGACGATCTGGTGGTACTTTTTCACCCAGTGGTGCTTCGGACTTCCGCTCATGGACAAGATTTTCGTGTACACGGGCGGGCGCTGCGAGAACGTGGACCCGCAGCGGGTCCGTCCCGACATGCACCACCTCTTCAGGCAGGTGTCCCGGACGTTGGTAGACCCGCACGTGACGTCCGATCACGTGGCCCGCCAGTTTTTGTCGTCCAACCAGATCACGTCCATGACGTGCCGGCGGCTCCGCGGGCTGTGGGAGGGCGGGCACGACCCGCTGGGCCACGTCTTCCTCCTCATCCACTCGTCGCTCTATCTCTTCTTCGAGACCAAGCCGTACTGGAGCGGGTGGCGCGACATTTTCGCGACATTCAGTGGGGGACGCATCTCCCCCCACGTCGTGGTGGTGCCGCTCCTCTGTCTCTGGTGGTTCATGCTCCTCATGACCAACGTGTACTTCCACTCGGTCGCCGAGAAGCTCGTCGGGCTAGCGTTCGGCTACGCATGCGTGTGGCTCTACCGGTTCCCGAAGTGGTAAACAAATCACGAAAGACGCGTATCTGGGAAGGGGCGGCGCCAACCCTAATAAAGGCTCAAGGCCCGCGTCATCTTCATCATGCTTGTGTTCTGGTTCTTGAGCTTGGTGGTGGCCCAGGTGTACGTGGGGTTCCCGTTCAACGAGCAGCTTCCTACGGTGGCTCGCGTGGATGAGCCCTACACCTTCACCATGGCCAACATCACGTACCGGTCGTCGAGCGGCGACGTGGCGTACGAGGCGACGAATCTCCCCCAGTGGCTCCAGTTCGAGGCGGGCTCGCGGACGTTCAGCGGCACGCCGACGGCGCAGGACGTGGGCGAGTTCCGCATTGGTCTTAAGGGCTCCGACTCCGAGGGCTCCATCACCAACGAGTACCTGATGATCGTGTCGAACGCGACGGGCGTGCGGCTTGCGGCCGCCAACGTGATGTTCGTGGAGTTGGCGCAGTACGGGCGCACCAACGGCAACGACGGGCTCGTGGTGAAAGAGGGCGACCAGATCGACCTCTCGTTCGGCACCGAGACGTTCGTCAAGGGCGCCCGCGACATCGTGGCGTACTACGGACGGTCTGCCGACCGCAGCTCGCTCCCCAACTGGATCCAGTTCGACGCCGACCGGCGCTCGTTCCGGGGCACCGTCCCCCACGTCATCTCTGCCAACGCTCCGTCGTTCGAGTACGGCTTCTCGTTCATCGCCGCCGACTACCGCGGCTACGCCGGCGCCGAGGGCTTCTTCAAGATCGTGGTGGGCGGCCACCAGTTGTCGACCAACGTCAACGAGACCATCAAGGTCAACGGCACCTTGGGGTCGGACTTTTCGTTGGACGTGCCCGTCTTGACCAACGTGTACTTGGACGGCGCCGTCATCGCCAAAGACAACATCTCGTCCGTCAGCGCCCAGAACTTGCCGCTGTACGTGCAGTTTGACGCTCAGTCGTACCAGCTTTCGGGAAAATTCCCCAACGAGGCCACCTTCGACAACTTCACGGTCGTCGTCAAGGACGTCTTCGGCAACGCCGTCGACCTCCCCTACTCGTTCGATGCCATCGGCTCGGTTTTCACCGTCAAGGACTTGCCCAAGGTCAATGCCACGCGAGGCGAGTTCTTTCAGTACCAGTTGATGTCGTCGTTCTTCACCGAGCTCAACGCGACCAAGGTCGAGGCCGACACCAGCGACTGGGTCACTTTCCACGCTCAAAATTTGACGTTCAACGGTGAAGTTCCCGACGATTTTGACGACATGACCGTCAAGGTCTCGGCCTCGTCCAGCTTCGGCAACGAGTCCAAGAACTTGGTGATCAGCGGCGTTGACGAGGACGAACACAGCTCGCTGTCGTCGTCGTCTTCCTCATCGTCAGCCTCGTCGTCGTCTTCTTCTTCCAGTGCCTCTGCCTCGGCTTCTTCCTCGTCCGAGCCCTTGGCCGCCACGTCCAAGAAGTCCGGCGTCGACAAGAAGAAGCTTGCCATTGGGTTGGGTGTGGGCATTCCCGCGTTCATCTTGTTGCTTGCGCTTCTCCTTCTCTTGTTCTGCTGCTGCAGAAGAAGAAAGAACGACGACGACGAGGAAGAGTCCAAGTCGCCCGGCGACACCACGCTCGACACCGACAACGGCGCCATCGACGGCCCTGGCTTTGGCACCAAGGTTCCAAACGGGTCGCCCAAGCAGATGGCGTCGCTCAACGTGTTGAAGCTCGACGACAAGTCGGGCCACGACGCCGCCAGCACGTCGTCCTCCGTGACGCACGTCGAGCTGACGGACGAGTCGCACTACTACGACGCCAGCGACTCCGAAGTGCCGATGAAATCGTGGCGTGCTAACGACACTACCGATAAGGCCAAATACAATACTACGGGTATGACCAAGTCGGGCAATGTCAGAGCCAGTGACGCCTCTCTCAGCACCGTCAACACTGAGCAGTTGTTCTCGGTCAGACTTGTCGACGACAACTCATATCTCAGAAATAGCAATCCTTCATTTGCATCAAACCAATTTCTCAGCAACAACTCGTTGAATGGAATGCTCCGGTCGGACTCTGGCAACTTCCAGAGACTCGACAGCGACGGCAACATCGTGGACCACTTGCGGTCTCCGTCGGTGTCGCCCAAGAAGATCTCCAGATCGCCTTCTTCTAATCTTGCCCCAGTGGTGGAGCACTCGTTTGAGTCGACCAAGGACACAACGGGAGACTACCACAGCGCATACATTCCAGAGAGCGGCACCGAAGGGTCCATGAACTTGTTGGCCCGCTTAGGGGTGGACGAACCACACCTCAACTCCACTACCAGCTTGTATGATGATTTGAAATCAGCAGAAAAGTCCCAAAACGACCTTGATTGGGTCGAGGGTAGTGGTAGGCCGAGAAACCCCTCCAGAGTGTCCAATGCGACTCTCGGCGACGAAGCCAAGCTCGTGGACTTCACGAGAAGAAGCAGTCTCCGCGAGAGTTCCCGCCAGGTGGAGAATTCCAACATCGAGGGACAAACAGCTTTGATCCACGAGGACGACAGCGAGTAACGGTAATGATAATCTTGTAGTATATTAATCTAATAAAAGTAATTGATCACAACTGAGCCGTAGGAAGTTGCTCCACATAGTTGGCGGTATCGGCGGCTCTTCTTCTGCCGGCGATGTACTCCATCATTTCCGAGTAGGTCTGCGGCACCACGGTGCAGTAGCCAGGGACGTTCTCGGCGTGCGAGTCCTTGGCCACGAAGAACGAATATATAAAGGTGCCGGCTTCCTTGACCTCGACGCTGTCGATGTTCTTAATAAAAGTATCGACCTTGACCTGGATCAAGGTTCCTGGCTCCGACAAGAACGCCTCGGAGTTGACGCTCAACTTGTTGGTGGCCGGGAGACTGAACTTGAACGGGGTGTCGGAGTCGGTTTCCCTGGCTTGCGGGTGGATATGCTCGGTGTAGACAATTGAGGCCTTCATGGAGAGAATCGAGCCCACAGGCACCGGCTGCTTGAAGGTGGTGGAGTCCAACGACACGAAACGGGCGCCGGCCGAGGCGAACTCCGACGACGCACAGTACGCCAACTCGAACGACTGGCGCAACATGTACCCACCAAAGATCATGTAGGAGTGTCTGTTTCTATACTGGGGATGCATGAAAAGCGTCGAGGTCATGGCGGTGTCCTTGACGCGGACGGCGGACGAGTCGGCGGCGTCCTCGAGCGACTTGGACGCCTTCCACATCGAGTGGATGAGGCGGGTCTCGACGTCGGTGGGCTCGATGATCTTCTCGCTTTTCGCAGCCAACTTCTTGAGCGAGTTACGGGACTCGGCACGGCGATAGTCGAGCCACTGCTGCTCCGACACCGGCAAGAGCTTGTTGATGGCGAACGACTTGTGGGTCTGCGGGTTGCGGGCGACAAACGTGAAGTTGGCGCTCAAGAAGATGTTCTGCGGCGGGAGCGTCTCTTCCTTGATGGTGGACGGCACCTCGCCCTCGAAGGCGTAGCCGCGCACCGTGATCTCCATGGACGAGCGGCCGGTCCAGGTGACGCTGCCGGCCAACACGAAGTTGTAGTCGTAGATCTCGTCGACTTTTTTCACCATGTAGATCCGGTCGACGGACGCCGTGACGTTGACGGGCTCGGCAGGCGAACAGTGGCGGTAGGCAATGCGCCCCGCGAGCGCGTCGAGGTCCTGGAAGAGGAGCCCCGCCCGCAAGCGGCCCTGGGCGTTGATGTAGGCGTCGCAGAGCCACTGGTCGTCTTTGAACGGCAACGTGAGGTAGGAAAACGACTCTTCCCGGGTCTTTTCGCCGACCGCGTCGGTCACGATGGACGTGTAGGAGTACGAGTCGAGCACCTTGCCCTCCTTGAGCTGTTTCTCCCGCTCTCTGAGGGCGACAATCCACGAGGCCTTGTTGGGAAGCGTGCTGCTCATGATGTCGATTTTGTCGGCCATGAGGGTGGCGGCGGCGTCGGCGGCGGCGGCGGCATCGTTGGAGCCGGGCACGTCGGGGCGGTGGAGGTTGCTCTTGAAGCGCAAGGCCCAGGGGCGGACTGGGCGGCGGATGAGTCTGAACATGGGTGGGAGCTGGTGCGAGATGGCGCGAGCGTCGCGGTAGATATAGCGAGACGTACCGCGGGGCGCACCGGGGCCGCGCCGCGGGGCCAAATGTTGAGCTCCGGGACAAACTTGTCGCGGCGCGGACCCGGACCTGCAACCCCGGTCGTGCGACGCCGCGCTTACATCTCGCGGTCTGCAGCGTTCCGTTTTTCATCAACATGGCTCCTCTTAGTTCCGTTGCAAAGACTGCGTTGGCCGCCCGCTCGGCCGCCGCCAGAAGCATGGCCGCCCAGGCCCGTCTCCGCGCCGCCTCGTCGGCCGCCGGGCCCACCACCATGACGGTGCGTGACGCCTTGAACTCCGGAATGGCCGAAGAGCTCGACCGGGACGACGATGTGTTCCTCTTGGGCGAGGAGGTCGCCCAGTACAACGGAGCCTACAAGATCTCGCGGGGCTTGTTGGACCGGTTCGGCGAGCGCCGTATCATCGACACGCCCATCACCGAGATGGGATTCACGGGCCTCGCCGTGGGCGCTTCGTTGTCCGGCTTGAAGCCCATTTGCGAGTTTATGACGTTCAACTTCGCCATGCAGGCCATTGACCAGATCATCAACTCGGCCGCCAAGACGTACTACATGTCGGGCGGCAAGCAGCCGTGCAACATCACATTCCGGGGCCCCAACGGTGCGGCCGCCGGCGTGGCCGCGCAGCACTCGCAGTGCTACGCCGCGTGGTACGGGTCCATCCCGGGGTTGAAGGTGTTGTCGCCGTACTCGGCCGAGGACTACAAGGGCTTGATCAAAGCCGCCATCCGCGACCCCAACCCGGTGGTTTTCTTGGAAAACGAAATCGCCTACGGTGAGTCGTTCGAGATGAGCGAGGAGTCGTTGAACCCCGACTTTGTGTTGCCCATCGGCAAGGCCAAGATCGAGGTGGAGGGCTCGGACATCACGCTCGTGGGCCACAGCAGAAACGTCAAGTTCTGCGTGGAGGCTGCCGAGATCTTGAAGAACGAATACGGCGTCAAGGCCGAGGTGGTCAACTTGCGGTCCATCAAGCCGTTGGACGTGCCCACCTTGGTGGAGTCCGTCAAGAAGACCAACCACTTGGTCACGGTCGAGGCCGGGTTCCCAGCGTTCGGCGTGGGCTCGGAAATCGTCGCTCAAATCATGGAGTCCGAGGCCTTTGACTACTTGGACGCCCCCGTCGAGAGAGTCACCGGCTGCGAGGTCCCCACCCCCTACGCCAAGGAGTTGGAGGACTTTGCCTTCCCAGACACCCCCACGGTCGTCCGCGCCGCCAGAAAGGTGTTGAGCTTATAAGCATGTATAGACTAGAATGCGAAATTTCATTTGAACACCATGTCCCAGTATCTGGTGCATAAACGGGGGGCCTCCGCCGACCCGGCGACGTCGCTGCGGCTCAATGCGCTCAACTACGCCCACGACGCCTTTGGTGAGGCCAACGACGGTCTTTTGCCCGTGGCCAACCAGGACGTGGAGCCTGAAAAATCCAAATCTTCCAAGCTAGCCCGCCGCGATATCCCGGCGTTCGCCGTGCTCGTGGTGCTCTACCTCCTCCAGGGCGTGCCTGTGGGCTTGGCCATGGGGTCCGTGCCGTTCATCCTCAAGTCCAAGTTGACGTTCGCCCAGGTCGGGCTCTTTTCGCTCGCCGGGTACCCATATTCGATGAAGTTGCTCTGGTCGCCGCTCGTGGACGCCATCTACTGGCCACGGGTGGGCCGCAGACGCTCGTGGATCATCCCCATCCAGACCATCAGCGGGCTCACGCTCATTTTCTTGGGGTACCGCATGGATCTGTTGCTCGAAAACCCCATCGACTCGCTCCCGGTGATTACCTTCTGGTTCTTCTTGTTGGTGTTCTTCTGCGCCACCCAGGACATCGCCGTCGACGGCTGGGCCTTGACGTGCTTGTCGCCCGAGAGCTTGTCGTACGCGCTGACGGCGCAGACCATCGGCATCAACTCGGGCTACTTCAGCTCGTTCACGGTCTTTTTGGCCTTGAGCTCGCCCGAGTTCGCCAACAAGTACTTGCGATCCACGCCGAAGGCCGTGGGCTTGTTCACCATGGGCTCGTACCTCTACTTCTGGGGATTCATGTACTTGATCGTCACCGGGTTCGTGCTCTTGCTCCCCGAGGACCCTCCGCACTTGGTCAAGATCAACCAGGAGAAGTTGGCCAACGAGAAGATGCGCATGGAGGGCGTGCATAACAAGTCCAAGTCCAAGGTCGCCAACGCCTTGCGCAACTCGTCCAACGTGTATTTGTCGATGTTCGACGTATTGAAGCTCCCCAACGTCCAGACCTTGGTGGTCATCTTGTTGATCGCCAAGCTCGGGTTCCAGGTCAACGAGGCCACCACCAACCTCAAGCTCTTGGAAAAGGGCCTCTCAAAAGAGGACTTGTCCATCACTGTTTTGATCGACTTTCCGTTCGAGATGATTTTTGGCTACTACGCCGCCCGCTGGTCTACCGGCAAGGCGCCGTTGCGGCCGTGGCTCTTGGGCTTCGCCGGGCGTCTTGTGGCCGCCATCATGGCCCAGTTCGTCGTGTACTTCTTCCCCAGTGACGGCGAGATCTCTCTCACGTACTTTCTCATCATCATCTTTCAGCACTTGCTCGGGTCGTTCATGTCGACGATCCAGTTCGTGTCGTTGTGCTCGTTCCACACCAAGATCGCCGACCCGCTGATCGGCGGCACCTACATGACCACGCTCAACACCTTGTCGAACTACGGCGGAACCTGGCCCAGACTTATCATCTTCTACTTGATCGATAAGTTGACCGACTCTCGCTGTGTGTTCGACAAGGACGCTGCCGTGGAGTACCCGCTCACGTCGGAGATCCTCAAGGCCCAATGCAAGCGGGACGGCGGCAAAATCGTCAACTTGCGAGACGGCTACTACTACATGAACTTTATTTGTGTGACTTTGGGAATAATCATTTTTTTGTGGGTCAAGAGAAGGGCATTGTACCTTCAGAGCTTGCCCAACAGTGCATGGAGAGTCAAACGGACTCCAGTATAGATAAATAGCATTAGATATACTCTATTTGGAATGTAAACTAAACAGTGAGTGCTCTATTGGATGGTAGAACTCGTCGTTCAAGAAATCCGACGGCTTGAACGGCACCTTGTTGTCGTCGCTGAGCTTCTTGTTCACCGACGACACGCTGTTGATGATCGACGGGATGAGCGACGTCTTCAACGGCGGTGAAAGGGCGTTCCCATGAGCCCCAGACAACAAAGACGTCTGCGACGAGGGCCGGGACAACGTCTGGCTGAGTGAGTTCAAGTTGTTTAGTATGGACGACGTGATGTTACTATGCGGGTTATGCGAGTTGCTTCGAGATAAGGACGCCGAGATGTAATGAGGCGGCGGTGGCGACGATATTATGTCGTTGTGGGACAACAAAGAGGTGGTTTCTTTTATGGCATGGCGCTCAAACGTATTCTTTGGTTCTCGGTGGGGTACTTGGTCAAATTCGTCGACGTCGGGCACCCCAAAATTATTGTTGGTGTACCAGTCGGGCTTTTGGAACCCTGGAATAGGCCCATTTTGGCTGACGTTGACGTGGGTGGGGGCGGCGTTTCCCTCGTAGTACCAGAACTGGAAGAGAATGATCCAGTCGAATGCAGTGGTGCCTCCACTCCCCACGAGAAACGGAAGCTGGTCCCAGAAATGCTGGTACCTGTTGGGGTCCTGATTGTGGAAGGCTATCCAGAGATTCAAGCCGACAGAAGCCACATAGAAGGTGTTCCCGAGCATAGCAAACACAAACAAGTACGGCGATATCCCGTGCGTGCTCTTGTTGTTGAAATTGGCTATGATCTGGGGCGTTCTGGACAGAAGATAAAATCCGGACGACACCCACGCCAGCACCTTTCCTATGTTTTCCTTATTGTAGTGGGCCGCAACGACTGAGAAACAGGTAGAGACGAATTTGAGCGACGACTCCCACAGACTTTTCATGGAGCTTCTGTCGATGTTTTCCGGTTTTATCGCCATGGCAGAAACACCCTTTGCCTTTTTTGCGACGACTGCCGTGGAAAGAAACCGGCTCACGAAGCTGTTGTTGCTGCGCCGCGACCTGCTGGCGCCAGACGGCGAGCGGCTTATATCGGCCGGCGTGGAAGCCTCGAACCGGTTGGTTCTGTTCAACAACTTGCTGGGCTTCTTGGTCAACCGCGGCGTGCGAGGCCGTATCACCTTGGGGCTCTGGAGGAGATTGTGCGGTACCGTGTGGTACGGGAAGATGTGGGTGTAGTACCAATACTGAAAACTCAAGATGATATCGATAAAGCAATAGTATATGGCAATCAAAGTCTGGAACGGCAACGCTCGAGTCAACAAACAGCCTACGAGGTTCGTGACGTCGCCGGCGATCCAGGAGCTCAAGAAAAGTACGCTGACTCCTTCCACACTTTGGTTGACGTGGTTTTCCAAGATCTGCGGAAGCTGAGCGAAGAACCAAATGCATAATGAGAGATATCCGCTGACCTGCGCGGCACTGGTGAGCGCTTGTTCGGGGAAATACCCCGGAACGGTGGAGTTTGACATGGGCGTCGAGGATTCTCGGTGGTTCGGTCCCCTAATTTTTTGGAGGTGCCTGATGGAATTGAAAAATAGATAAGTAGGTGAATCACGATAAATCAAACAAAATCGGGTGGAATGACAGGAAAAAGAGCCGAGATCAAATTTACCGCCATGTGTATATTTGGGAGTTTGTGAGGGTCAAATACGGGGTTTTTGGAGTTGAACGGTGGAAGAATTCTATGGGGTATGAATTGTCGATAAGAATTTTTCTATCAGCTAAAATATGTTCTGTCGTGTGGTTACCGTTTCGGTAATTCCGTTGATGGTACGGGTTGGCGTTGGATCGGGAGGTTGGCAGGCTGATACGAAGGTGCTTGCGGTGGTTTATTTTGTCGAAATTTGCTACGGCTCCGACCTCAGCGGACGTAATTCTTCTCGTCAATCGATTGAAAGTGAAATTTGGGCGATCAGCCAACAGAATTAACTAAAAATAGCCCAATACTGAAATACAGCGAAACAGCACCGTTCCCCTCAGATACTGGTAGGTTGCGGTGTGGGAGCTGTCAACACACAAATCGGAGAATTTTTGGTGCTGATAAGAAATGGTTACTTTATCAGAATACTTGCCTGATTCGGACAGCGATTGGCTCCATAACCTTACAACGAATTGTATATTAAAATTCAGGCACCATCCCTATAGTGACTCTAAGTATTCTATCTCAACAAGTAATGACCAGCATTGAGAGCCTTTCAGCTCTAACTATTTACATTCATAAAGAACCGAAATTCTTTGTATCATCAACTAAATTCAACTTATTGAGTTCTCTCAACAAGAAATGTTCTGCATTTGACTCAACCACAGGCTGAAAAATCAATGAAAAACAAAGGTTGCCACATTGTTAAAATGTGTTCAACCCTGGCGATCGTTATCGGAGTCAGAATTTTCCAAATGTTCCACTGACTCTTTATCGTCGCCATCGTATAACTCCCCGACAACGGGAACCTTTGGTTCCCAGTGGCGGGTTCTCCACGCTGGAACTTTTTCGTCCCAGATTTGACCAATTTCTTCCAATCTTTTTCCTTTGGTTTCTGGGAAGAAGAAGAAGACATGAATGAACATGGCACCACAGAATGTTCCGTACACAACGTAGGTTTTCCAAGTAATGTTCTTAAAGGCTGAAGGGGTAAACATTGCCAAAGCAAAGTTGAAAATCCAGTTAGAAGCCGTAGAAACAGCGGCACCTCTTTGTCTGGAGGCAGAATCACCCCAAACTTCAGAGCAGTATAACCAAATACCAGCACCCCAAGAAGCACCAAAGGAACAGACAAACAAGTAACAACAAGCGATGACTCCCTTGGCAGCAGACTTTCTGCTGTCAGGAATCTTCAATTTCAAAGTGGTGTTCCCATCGATACTGTCCACCGGTTCAGCATAAACTGCAAGAATACCGGCCACTGCAAAGTGCAAGGCCATCATACATCCAGCACCCACCAACAAAACCGGTCTACGGCCAAACTTATCCAAGAAGTATAAAGAAGGAACCGTGCAAACGACGAACAAGACATATTGAATGGAAGATGCAACTAAATTAGCATTTCCTTCATAGCCTGCCATCTGGAAAATATAGACAATGTAGTACATCATAACGTTCATACCAGTCAACTGTTGCCAGATCTGGGCGAACATAGCTGTAACAGTTCTTGGTAAATACTTTTTGGAGAACAATTGGGCATAAGTAAACTTTTTTGCATCCTTCTCCATTAAAATCTGTTCCTTGATTTCAGAGATTTCCACCAACACATCGGGATCTTCTCTGTTACCTTTAGCTTGGACCTTGGCCACAATCTCTTCGGCGTCTTCCCAGTAACCTTGTTTGGCCAACCATCTTGGAGACTCTGGGATAAAGAAACAACCAACAATTAATAACACTCCAGGAACTGTTTGAATTGCCCAGGCGGTTCTGAAAGCCTTGGTTCCCTTCATTTGGGAACAGCCATAAGAAACGTAGAACATAATCATAATACCCCAAGTCACAGCGAACTGGAACAAGCCGCCGACTCTTCCTCTGATTTTTCTGGGACATAACTCAGCCACTAACACAGGCGCCACAGCAGTACCAAAACCGACACCAAGACCAGAAACCACTCTTCCTGCAATCAAAGTAGCAACGTTGTGGGAGACAGCTTGAATCACTGCACCAGTTGCCCACAAGAATCCACATATAATCAAAGAAGACCTTCTGCCGAAAGGCTCCGAGAAAAAAGAAGAAAGTAAAGAACCAAAGAAAGAACCAAGAGACATTGCGGCAGTAATCACACCTTGAAGGGTCGAGTCTGGAGAATGGAAATATTCTCTGTATTGGGTTGTTCCGATGAACGCACTCATGGAAGAAATATCAAACCCAAAGAGCAATCCCGACATACAAGTAACACATGAAATAAGGAAGATATTGTGAACATTTGGAAATTTATCCAAGAAGGCTCTAAGTTTTAGAGCTGGACCAACTAGTTTTTCTTCGTAGCCCATTGTAAAAAGTTGTCCGAATACGGGACAAGTGCTACAATTTATACCGGAGGTCAAAACACAACTTGGTGGAGGTACCCCACAAACAAATTCGATACCAGCCAAGAATAGCCGCGAGGTCCAATTGTTGGTACCTTTGCATCCCCAGGATTAATTAATTTCACATATTTTTGCTACGATTGAAGGCCAATCGCCAACGGAACCAATTGTAGAGACTGCACTACAGTACTATAATTTGATCCGGCTACTAACACGTTAAAAAGTACCGTGCCAAGCACAGCAAGGGTCAACATTGCCGTTCGACCTGTCAATTTTCCGAGAAATATTTCCCTGGAACTTTTTACTAATTCGGATTAATTCGAATTGCCGTGTTTACTCCATTGGGAGTGTACCACATCAGCTTATATCTCTCAAGAGTTGAATTTCTCGGGATGAAAATTGGATCTGTGTTGCTATGTGCTACGGTGGCTTTCAAGATATGGTTTCGATGTCTTGATCGTCGAAACCTTAACACCACAATTGCTGCAAAAATGCCAGGCACCAAAAAATAAACCGACAATCAATAATTAAATTTATATTAGTATTTACACCTCATAAACATTAGTAGAGTTATCTAAACTCTTTGTTCAGCATTAGCGGCCTTCTCGTCCTCAGATTGAGATCCTTCAGTCTTGAGCAAGTCGGAGTCGTTTTCCTTGTGTTCGACGCTCATCTTCTTAGCTAACTCAGCGTCAGACAAGAAGTGAACTTCAGGCTCCCAGCTTCCGGTTCTCCAGGCTGGAATCTTGTCGGTCCAGATTTGGTCGATTTCTTCCAATCTCTTACCTCTGGTTTCAGGGAAGAAGAAGAAGACATGGATGAACATACACACACAGAAGACGGCGTAGATGATGTAAGTCTTCCAAGTGATGTTCTTGAAAGCTGGTGGAGTGAACATGGCAATGGCGAAGTTGAAGATCCAGTTACAAGCAGTAGCAAGAGAAGCACCTCTTTGTCTGGAAGCAGAGTCACCCCAAACTTCGGAACAGTACAACCAGATGGTGACACCCCAAGAGGAAGCGAAAGAACAGACGAACAAGTAACAACAAGCAATGACACCTCTGGCAGCAGTCTTGTCAGAGTCTGGAATTCTCAATCTGACGGTATCGTTACCTTCGACAGAGTCAACTGGGTCGGCGTGAGTAGCTAAGATACCAGCGACACCGAATTGGAAAGTCAACATACCAACGGCACCGGCCAACAAGACTGGTCTACGACCGACCTTGTCCAAAAGGTATAAAGATGGAACAGTGACAACAGTGTTCAACACGTATTGAATAGAAGAAGCAACCAAGTTAGCGTTACCAGAGTAACCAGCCATCTCGAAAATGTAGACAATGTAGTACATCATGACGTTCATACCAGTCAACTGCTGCCAGATTTGAGCGAAACAAGCAGTGACGGTTCTTGGAAGGTACTTCTTAGAGAACAAGTTGGCGTAAGTGAAGTTCTTGACGTTTTGGTCAATCAAGATTTGTTCCTTAATTTCGGAGATTTCAATCAAGACATCAGGGTCTTCTCTGTTACCCTTGGCTTGGACATCAGCGACAATCTTCTCAGCTTCGTCCCAGTAACCTTGCTTGGCCAACCATCTTGGGGATTCAGGAATGAAGAAAACACCAATAAGCAAGATCAAACCTGGAATGATTTGGATACCCCAAGCAACTCTGAAAGAAGCAACACCGTTAATCTTGGAACAACCGTAAGAAATGTAGAACATAATCATGATACCCAAAGTAACAGAGAATTGGAAAAGACCACCAATGAGACCTCTGATCTTTCTTGGAGATAATTCAGAACCATAAACTGGAGCGACAGAAGAACCGAATCCGATACCAATACCAGAAATGATTCTACCGATGATTAATTGAGCTCTGTTTTGAACAGACGATTGAATAGCAGCACCAATGATCCAGAAACAAGCACAGATCAACAAAGAAGCTCTTCTTCCGAATGGCTCAGAAACAAACGAAGATGCAAGAGAACCGAAGAAAGAACCAAGAGACATGGAAGCGGTAATGAAACCTTGGATATCAGAAGAAGGTTTGTCAAAGAATCTTGCGTACTGTGGAGTACCAAGGAAGGCCGACATCGAGGAGATATCGAAACCAAACAT
Organism: Keqinozyma sinolaborantium; assembly: GCA_039762375.1. Taxonomy (NCBI): domain Eukaryota; kingdom Fungi; phylum Ascomycota; class Pichiomycetes; order Serinales; family Debaryomycetaceae; genus Keqinozyma; species Keqinozyma sinolaborantium. Next base: position 75,034 of record JAQRFW010000012.1, on the reverse strand, counting down.
CAATCCTGAAGTACAGGAAATCATAGCAATGACGATGATATTGCTAAGGTTTGGTGTTTTGTCTAAAAACTTTCTAAACTTTAAGGCAGGGCCTACTAAACTAGATTCGAGACCCATAGTGAATTTGTTTGAATAATGAAAGATTTAGTGGAGAATTTCTGGCGTATTTATAGTTTTTTGGACCTGGAACAATTTATTGGGAAATTGAATTTTCTCTATTATTTTTCTCCAGATTAATCTTTTGTGCCATATTATTTTTTGTCTGCACATTGTGGGGACAAGATATTTTCGACTATTCGGGAAAGAGCATGCCATATTTGTTCCGCGTAAGTCATCCTTTTTCAGGATTTCGGCCTTAAGTAGTCACTCTTTAACGTATGATTCTCGGTGAACCTGGACGGGGCAAGTACTGCCAACGGTCGTTAAGATACCCAAGTAATATGAAAGATAACAGACAGGTGTTTTCGCCGATGTTTCGGATAAATGGTTTTTGTGTACGTTTACTCATTTTTTTTTCTGCGGGTCATTTCACAATGCCGCATCACTTTTTATAGACAGAATACGTAGCATAAAGTTTATCTCGGGCTAGAATTACTCGTTTGACGATGAGTTCAAACAGTAGGTAGGTTCAACGTAGAGGTCCGAGGGATTTACCGGGCATGTTCTACGTCACACAACGGTTAACTGAAGTGTTAAACGCTCAAGTCTAAATAATAAACGGAAAATCCTGCTCGAGACCAAGAAAAATTTTTCCGTGGAGTCACCGGTGGGGAGAACCGAAAAAAATCCGCTTTCCTGTTAAGACAGTTTTTCAATCGCCTAACGCATAACGTGACATGTCATACGAGACCATCACTCCACGCAAAACACACCCCATATCCCCAGACCACCCCAGTTGAAATCCCCCGTAACCCCGGTCCCCCGAAAAGCCCTCGATTACAATCGATCAACCTTAACTTAAAAATCCTTCTCGAGTAAAAACCCCACTAATTGTGTCTACGACAAGATTACATTGATGATTATTTTATTGAGACCCGCCATAATTTTTCCGTATTTATTCCGATCGTAATTCATTAATTTTGAAGATGAAACACACCTAGTATCTTAAAAAGACGAGCACTCCGAATCCATCGAGAATGTTGGAGACTCTGGTGGTGTGTGTAATTGTTTGTTTGTAGCATTGAAAAAATCAACGGACTCCACCTCTAATGCCAATTCATGTAAATCAATTCTTTCATTAGGATTCAATTCGAACACTCTGTTGAGTAACATATTGAAATCTGAAGAAATTGGTAAAATCTTCTGTAAGATAAATTTATCCTTTGTGATGTAGTTGCTGAAAACTTGGTTGCCATCCTTGGGGATTATGGATGCAGTGGGCCAAGGATTTCTTGAGCAAGTTAAGTTGATGAGCAAAACTCCGATGGACCAAACGTCTCCGGGCAATGTTGGCAAATAGAGACTGTTTGCCTCGGACTTATGCTCCTGTTTAATCCGCTGGAACTGGTTGATGTCCATGATGGATTTGATGTAGTCGTTAGTGTTGTAGTTGACGATTCTCTCGGGCGCCATATAAAAACTCGAGCCTCTGCAGGCATTGCAGCAGATTAAGTCGGTTTGAATGGAAAGCCCAAAGTCGATCAATGCGATTTGAATCTCGTTGTAGTCGATGATCGGACTGTTGGAGGTTCTGATGTAGTTGGGGTTGTGTCTGATCATAATATTTTCCGGCTTTAAGTCACAGTGGTAAATATTTTTCGAAGCGAGATACTGGATGGCATCGATGATCTGCAAAGCGGCGTTCTTCATGGTCAACTGCGGTACTTGGTACTTGGGCAAGTTGTTGAAGATCTGCTTGTCGACGATGTTGGTAAATAAATCGCCCTGTTCGTAGTAGTCCATGAGAATCATAATTGCAAAATTGTTCACATTGAACACCTTATGGATGGTGACCACATTGGGGTGCTGGTGCGCCTTTAAATGCAAGGCGACCTCCTTGAGGTACGGATAGTTGACGCCCTCGTCCTCGATCATGTTGAGGTTCATTTCCACGCAGGAAACGTCCTTGGTAACAAATTCAGTGTACACTCTCTGCTGAATATATTTTTTGTTGGCCTCGATATCTTTTGGCGAGCCATGGTTGGTCAAAGGGTCCTTCAAGACGATCTTGGCGGCGTATTCCTTGCCATAGTTGTCCCTGACCAAGTAAATAAGGCCGTAGGTTCCAGCGCCGATTTTCCTGACAAATGTCAAATTCTCGGTAATAGAAAAACCGTTTAAAAGCTTCTGCGAGTTGTGAGATTTAAATCTAGGAACGAATGCTGGGTGGGTGAGCTCGTTGTCTATTATGGGTAAAACGTGAAGTACCATGGTGAAAGTTTGGTCCGACTAGGGATCTTCAAGGTATAAATATGAAACGATTTTGGAAAAGTACGGCTTGTTTTTCTACATCAGCTAATTGTGCACGATGATTCGATAAAATCGGGTGACAAATTGGCTCACATTGCCAAAATAATTTTTTTAGTGTGAGTGGTTCCGATATCGCACGAGGATCAGCCTATGGCATCGTGCGATATCGGAATGGCCCGGCGGGCGTTGTCGTTTAGCCACCTCGCTTAAGCTCTCAAGACCCTAGATTCTTCTATCATGGTGTCTATTGGGACTATTTTTAAGATTATTTAGAGTTGTAATCAGGTCATATTTAAAACATCTCCACCAAAGAGGCTCCAGCCGATGGTTGCGACACCACCAACGCTTGGTCGAGCTCCTCTTGCGTAATGGTAGGAAATTTCTTTTTGTAGTATTGTTCCGTCAACTGGCTGATCAAGTTTTGCACCTTGTCGGCGGTGGTGATGTGCACACACGAACCTCCCCAACCGGCTCCGGTGACTCTGGACCCGTAGGACCCGTTCTGCACGGCGATCGAGCAGATGTCGTCGTTCTCGGCGGCGGAGTTCTCGCAGTTGGCTTTGGCGGTGGCCTGCGAGTCGTTCAAGATCTGGCCCAATTGGGCCAAAAAGTCGCTGGCGTCGCCGTTGTAGTTCTGCAAAAGCTTCAATGTCTTCAACACGTTCAAAGACTCGAGATACACGTGCTTGGCCAACTGGTACAACTTCAACTTGGCGTATCTGACGGGGAACTTGGTGAGGAACTTCTCGGTGTATTGGTCCACCGACAAGCCCAACAGCTCGGCGATGTCTTCGGTGGTGAAGCCGACCTTCTGCTCGTCGGAGAACAACTCCTCCACGAGCTCGAGCGCCTTCTGCAACCGCTCGTAGCCGATCTCTATGTCATGACCGTCCCATTTGGGCTGGTTTAATTTTTGTTCGTAATAGCCGTCAATGAATCCTCTCAAGGAGCCGGTGCCCAAGTTGGAGTCCTGTGGAATTGCGATGTTGGTCTTCTTGGCCAAGAACTCGGCGGCGCTCGACACCTCCACCACTCTCAAATTGTAGTTGACGGGACCAGTCTCCAATTTGTTGGACTCCACCAACGAGTTGGAGATCAAGATCACCATGTTGTGGGGCTCGATCACGGGGAACGAGAACGTCTGGCCATACAATTGCGGCTTGTAGTGCACCAAGAGACACTTGGACTTTTCTCCGTAGATCGAGGCACACTGGTCCATTCCACCGGTGTTCACACCAACGTAATGTTCCGTCACCACGGTGATCTTGGTCAAGTCCTTCTTGGAGATCTCCCGCAAGCCGTTGGCCCGCAACACCAACAACGTGGACGACACACAGAGGGCGGCAGACGACGATAAGCCGCCGCCAGTAGGCACATTTCCGTGGAAAGTGACTCTCAAGCCTCTCATGCCATTCTTGACCAACTCTGGGTGGTTCTCAAGAAGGTACTTCTGGGCTACGATAAACCCACACTTGAAGTAACTGGCCCAGGTAAAATTGGCCTGGTCCACTGTCAAAATTTCACCGTTGGCAGGCACCTGGAACTGCTGCTGAGTAAACTTGGGGTCCAAATTTGTCATCACCACCTTATCGTCGTCGGTCGACGCCACCACGGCAACTGCGTCGGTCTCGATTGCCATGGGCAAACTCGAGAAATAACTGTAATCGATGTGATCACCTACTAAGTTGACTCTACCGGGAGCTCTAGCGATGAACTCTGGGGCGATCTCGAAGTCATTCTTGAACTGAGCTATGATCTTTTGGTATCTCTGGGAGGCTACATCCTGATTGGGGTAGAAGCTAAGGTCTTTGTAAATGGGCACGTTATCGGTCATTTTGCTGGGAAAAACCGGTGTCGACTGAATATTTATATTGGGGCATGAGGACCTGCATACGCTGTGCTGAGTGTAACGTTACACTGGAATTCTGGAAAAACTTGAAAATTTTTCCACAATCTGGAGATGTCCGACCTGTGTTACCAGGAATTAGAGAATCTCGGGATTTTATTTTTTTTCGTGTCTGTTTTTGTTACCTGTTTCAGATGTGGTTGGGATGACCAGTACATGTGGAGTAGTCATTAGTTGCTGCCGTGCTGGCATCAACTGACGCTGCGGGCTAATTGTGCCAGCCCGCTCCACCCTGGCCCGGCCGTGTAAACCCCTCGCTCTAGAACTGACCGCCTAAACTGTGTGCCTAAACTACCCGCCGTAAAATTGCCCGGCACCAACATCTAGCATGCGTCCGCTCGGCAAAACGGACGCAAGATCCCAACTCCTCAATTGGCTACCCCGTTGAATCACGAAATGCCGGATGTTTGTTTTTGTGAGCCGTCCGTCAGGGAACTCTGGGGTCCGTTTTTGTGTCACTTAGCGATGTAACGTTACATTTTTCTCGAGGGAGCCCCCACGCTTATAAAGACATCGATTCCATGAATTATTCCGCTACAATTTTTCACTCATGTCTGAATACATCTTAGTTACTGGCGGTGCCGGGTACATTGGCTCGCACACCGTGATCGAGCTCATCAACAACGGCTACAAAGTGGTCATCGTCGACAATTTATGCAATTCCAGCTACGATGCGGTGGCTCGGGTCGAGTTCATCGTCAAGCAGAAAGTGCCATTTTTCAACGTCGACCTCCAGGACGCCGACGCCCTCGACAAGGTGTTCAAGCAATACAAGATCTCGGGCGTCATCCATTTTGCTGCTTTGAAGGCCGTGGGGGAGTCCACCAAGATTCCCTTGGACTACTACATCAACAACGTCAACGGAACCTTGAGATTGTTGTCTGTGATGAAGGCCAACGACGTCAAGACCATTGTGTTCTCGTCGTCGGCCACCGTCTACGGAGACGCTACCCGGTTCGAGGACATGATCCCCATTCCGGAACACTGTCCGAATGATCCAACCAACCCATACGGAAAAACAAAATACATGATAGAAAACATCTTGAAAGACATCCACACGGCCGACGGTGCCTGGAGAACTGCCATCTTGCGGTACTTCAACCCAATCGGAGCCCATCCTTCGGGCTTGATTGGAGAAGACCCTTTGGGCATTCCTAACAATCTTTTGCCATACTTGGCGCAAGTTGCCATTGGCAGAAGAGACAAGTTGTCAATCTTCGGCAACGACTACGACTCGCACGACGGCACCCCCATCCGTGACTACATCCACGTGGTGGACTTAGCCAAGGGCCATATTGCGGCCTTGGACTACTTGAACAAGCTCGAAAAAGCCGAAGGCTTGTACCGCGAGTGGAACTTGGGTACCGGCAACGGCTCCACTGTGTTCGACGTGTACCACGCCTTCTGCCGTGCTGTCGGACGGGAATTGCCCTACGAGGTTGTGGGCAGAAGAGACGGTGATGTGCTCAACTTGACCGCCAACGCCACCAGAGCCAACACCGAGTTGGGCTGGAGCGCCGCCTTGACCATCGACGAGGCCTGCAGAGACTTGTGGAAGTGGACCACCGAAAACCCTTTCGGGTACGGCATTGAAAACTACTCTTGGGAGATCTTCAGCAAGGACAAAGCCGACTACGTGAACAGAAAACACACTGTCAAGTTCGACAATGGGTTCAGCGTCAGCTTGTGCAACCACGGTGCCTTGATCCAGAACATCGAGTTGAACGGCCAAAAGTTGGCTTGTGGCTTCGAAGACCCAGACCGCTATGTCGAGAAAACCAACCCATTCTTCGGTACCTGCGTGGGCAGAGTCGCCAACAGAATCGGCAACGCCACCTTCTCCTTGGATGGCAAGACCTACACCTTGGAGAAGAACGAGGGCGAGAACACCTTGCACGGTGGCCTCAACGGTTTTGACAAGCAGGACTTCTTTGGCCCAATTGCCAAGCTGGAGAAGAAGGACGGCAAGGTCGTGAACACCTTCGAGTTCACTTACGTCGACAAGGACGGCAACAACGGCTTCCCTGGTGACGTGGCCACTGTCATCAAGTACACGATCGATGAGTCTTCTGTTGGCATCGAGTTCATTGCCAACCTTCTTGACAACTCCCCTGCCGACTCAACCGTGGTCAACTTGACGAACCACTGCTACTTCAACATCTCCGGTACCGACAGCACCGACGGTACTGTCGTCAAGTCCATCACCAACAAGCAATTGGAGGTTGACGGCTCGTTGCTTCCAACTGGTAAGTTTGTGGACACCCACACCTCCATCACCCGCCCCACGGAGATCAACGAGAAGGTCTGGTTCGACTACTGCTTTATTGTTGACGAAGCTGGCTCTGGAATTGACACCAGGGACAGCAAAATGGTCAAGGTGTTCGAGGCCACCCATCCAAACTCCAAGGTTCGCTTCAGCGCCGAGACCACCGACCCCTCCTACCAATTCTACACCGGTGTAGGCATCAACACTGAAGGGTTCAAGCCCAGAGCTGGTTTCTGCATTGAGAATGGAAGATTCGTCAACGCTATCAACCACGAGGAGTGGAAAGACCAAGTGATCTTGAGAAAGGGAGAGACCTACGGCTCCAAGGTCAAGTACAACTTTGAATTAGTTTAGAAAAAAGCACGTTTGATTTAGGATAAGCGATTAATAGACGGACCTGATATTTTGCGTAGCGTGTCGATAGAAACACTGACAAAAACTCGTGGGAACCTTCATGGATCATTCCATTATTGTGCCGTATCAAGGATCTGGTGGAAGGTACCAACCTACCTCAAAAGCGCCGACCATGCCGTGCACTGGCACCTCATAATAAACCAGAACTTCAAAATGTATAAGCTTCGTTCCTCATGGCCCAATGGTCAAGGCGTCTGGCTACGATTTAGTAACCACTTCTGGAACCAGAAGATTCCAGGTTCGAGTCCTGGTGGGGAAGCTTATTTTTTTGCTCCATCGGTAGTACTCCCTTCCGCAGTGTAGGCTGTACTGAGCTATTGCTGGCGCTATTTCGCTCGTTCGAATCGCACGCTCGATTTTTCACCATGAAAGTATACTCTATTTACATATTGAACAAGGCCGGAGGACTTATATACCAGAACGATGTGTCGCCGCAGCTCAACCGGCTCACCGCCAACGACTACTTGGTGTTGGCGGGCACGTTGCACGGAGTCCATGCGATTACGTCGAAATTCACCACCTCCATCCACAGCGAGAACGTCCCGACGACGCCCAACTCGGCGATAGTCGCCACCGGCAAGGCGCACAGCCCCAACACCAACCGCACGGGCCTCCAGAGCATCGAGACCGAGCTTTTCAACCTTTACATGTACCAAACGTTGACAGGAATCAAATTTGTCATTATCACACAGCCCAACGCCGCCAACAGCGGGCCCAGCGAGGCCGAGAAAGCCCTCAGCCGGGGCGAGCTCAGCGCCCAGATCGGGCATGCGGACGACATCTTCAAGCAGCTCTACGTGTTGTATTCTGACTACGTCATGAAAGATCCATTCTACTCACTCGACATGCCGATTAAGAGCCAGTTGTTTGATGCGGGTGTGGCAAAGGTGGTGGCGAGCTAGTCTGGACTGGCTCGCTTTGTAGTTCATGCTGGATAAGTCTATCAAGTCCGTCTTCGAGTGACACCTGGGGGCTCCAGCCCAATTCTTGCATCTTGTTAAATTTTATAGCGTAACGTGAATCGTTATAGTTCCGGTCCTGTACGTGCTGGATGTAGAGGTCGAAATCCGGCAGCTTGACGCCGTACTTCTTGGAGAGGTACTTGGCTATGATCATCTTGACGAGCGACAAGTTGTCGATCTCGTAGGGGCTGCCGCTGTTGAAGATCTGGTCCATCGCCCTATGCTGTCCGAGGCGGTAGTCCTGCTTGAAGGTGTCCCAAACCACCACCACTCCTCTGACAAAATCGGAAACATTGAGGTAGCTTCTTCTGTTGGAGCCGTTTCCGTGTAGAGGGATTTTTCTGTCCACCGACAAGTCTTGTTTGATGTGTTTCAACCGGTCGATGGTCGTCGGGATGATCTTCTCGGGGTACTGGTGCTCTCCGTACACATTGTTGGACCGGATGATGGCCACGGGAAGCTTGTATGAATACTGGTAGGACTTGATTATCAAGTCGATGGCGGCCTTCGTGGCCGCATACGGATTGGTGGGGTTGAGCTTGTCGGTCTCGTCGACCACCTCGCTGTCGTCCTGCTCGCCATACACTTCGTCGGTCGAGATGTGGATGAAAATAAATTGGTTCTGGAGGGAATGCGCCGCTATGGCGGTCCTGGCGCACTCCAAGAGGTTCTGGGTCCCCAAGATGTTGTTGGTGGTGAAGTGCAACGGCTCCACAAAAGATCTGTCGACACAGGATTCTGCAGCCAAATTTATGATGGTGGTGATTTGGTTGCTGGGGAAGTCATCAACCAAGAACTTGCGGACTCTGTCGAGCTCCAGTGCCAAGTCGAGCTTCACAAATGTGAAGTTTGGCTTGTCTAATAATGCCAGGATATGCTGAGTGGATTGGTTCGATGCATAGCTAAGCTTATCGAAGCAAGTGAAGTGCTTGTTGGGGTAGTTTAGCACCAAGTAGTGGAGGAGGTGCGATCCAATAAAGCCAGCACCCCCGGTGACTAGTACATGCTCGTCGAAATCTAGCAGGAGAGTCATTCGAGTAGAGAAGACCGATTTGGATTCATATATATCAAGTGAGAAAGCGCCAATGTAACGTTACACCCACATGTGGGCCAACAAGTCTGTCCTTTCAGGATTCTCCGAACGTCACGATTAGTTTTTCCGAATCAGACACAAAAAACCGCGGTTCCGACACGAAACCCGCCCAATTTTCCCAGAAAAATGTAACGTTACAGCGCATCTTCCAATATATGGACGTATTCTGCCATAATTTCTATTTCCTAGAATTTGTATAAATACTCAGCCATTTGCAAAATGAAATCAGAACTACAGAGTTTACTTACTCAGAATAGTGACGAACCCACACACAAATCAACTACAATGACTTCGGCCTTTAATTTCTCCGATCATTCTCATCGGCGGTTTAACCCACTCTCAAATTCGTGGGTGCTTTGTTCACCTCACAGAGCTAAAAGACCATGGCAGGGTGCCCGCGAAGAGGCCAAGAAGACCCAGTTGCCCTCTTTTGACGAAAAATGCTACTTGTGTCCCGGCAATATTAGAGCCACCGGCGACGTCAACCCTAAATACGACTCTACTTACGTCTTCTTGAACGACTACCCAGCTATTAAGTTGGACCAGCCGGACTACGAGGAGCACGAGACCAACCCGCTCAAATCCAAGCTCATGAAGGTGCAGGGCGTGAAAGGAAAGTGTTTTGTTCTCTGCTTCAGCCCCAACCACGGCCTCAGTTTGCCCATGATGGAGGTGCCTGCGCTCGTCAAGGTGGTGGACTTGTGGCAGAAGCTCTACGTGGACTTGAAGGCCGAGGCGGCTCTCGGCGCCCCATACAAGTACATCCAGATCTTCGAAAACAAAGGTGCCGCCATGGGCTGCTCCAACCCCCACCCCCATGGCCAAATCTGGTGCTTGGATGTGGTGCCCACCGAGGTCCAGCAGGAGCTCAACAGCATGACCAGCTACCAGCAGGAAAACCACAGCCACTTGCTCGGCGACTATGTTCAGCTTGAGCTCGAGCAGAAAGAGCGTATTGTCGCCGTCAACGACTCGTTCATCGTCGTGGTCCCATACTGGGCCTTGTGGCCATTCGAGACCTTGGTGGTGGCCAGAGAGCATCTCCGGTCCTTGGAAGACTTCACGCCAAAGCATAAACAAGATTTGGCGGCCATCTTGAAGATCTTGACCACCAAATACGACAACTTGTTCAACACCTTCTTCCCATACTCTATGGGTATCCACCAAGCTCCATACGACGCTCCAGAAGAGCAGAAAAACAACTCTTGGTTCCACATGCATTTCTACCCACCATTGTTGCGGTCAGCCACCGTGAAAAAATTCTGTGTGGGCTTCGAAATGTTGGGTGAAGCGCAAAGAGACTTGACCAGCGAGCAGGCTGCCGCAAGATTGCAAGACCTCGATGGTGCTGTGCATTTCATGAACAAATAATATACCGTCTATAGATAAATGTACTCCTCACGTGATCCATGGTCCATCTCTCGAGCTCATCTCTCAGATTTTTCACCATGTCTGAAACGTCAAAGCCGTCGCTCGACGAGCGCTTAGGCACAGATACCCGTATCGGAAAGGACTCGCCGTTCACGTTCGGCCAGCGGTTTCTCGGCGACGACAAGGACGTTTTTTCTCACAATGCCTGGGACCACGTCGAATGGGGCGAAGAGCAGATCGAAGAGGCCAAGGCCCGCATAGCCCAGCAGTACGAGCATCCTGTCAAGGACTTCGACAAGACGTTGTACAACGGCAACCCTGCGAAGTACTGGGACATCTTCTACAGGCACAACCAAGAGAACTTCTTCAAAGACCGGAAATGGTTGCAGATCGAGTTCCCCGAGCTCTATGAGGCCACCAAGGAGGGAAAGGACCCGGTCACCATCCTCGAGGTCGGGTGTGGGGCGGGAAATACGTTTTTCCCCATTCTTGAGCAGAACAAAAATGATAGCCTTAGAATCTTCGCCTGTGACTACTCCAAAGTGGCCGTGGAATTGGTGCGAGACAACGACACCTTCAAGGCGCAGAGCGAAACCGGCGTGGCGTTCTCGTCGGTGTGGGACTTGGCCAACGAAAACGGCGACCTTCCCGAGAACCTCGAGCCCAACTCTGCCGACTTCATCATCATGATTTTCGTGTTCCTGGCCTTGCACCCCGACCAGTGGAAGCACGCCGTTTCCAACTTGACCAAGGCGTTGAAGCCAGGCGGAAAAATCCTCTTCCGGGACTATGGCCGCTACGACTTGGCCCAGGTGCGGTTCAAGAAGAACCGGCTCTTGGACGACAACTTCTACATCCGTGGCGACGGCACCCGGGTGTACTTTTTCACCGAGGAGGAGCTCGAGCAGATCTTCTGCCAGGACGGCCCCTTCGACAAGGTCAAGATTGCCACCGATAGACGGCTCCTTGTCAACAGGAAGAAGCAGCTCAAGATGTATAGAAACTGGTTACAAGCAGTGTTTGCTGGCAAAACCTCTTAATTCACGACTCAACGCAAGATCACCACCAAGTAGAGAAAGTTGTCGACGTTTTTGAAGGTGTCCCAGAGCTCGCGCATCCCCACCAGCTCAAGGCGCTCGCAGCTGACGCCCTCGACGTAGAGCAGGCCCACGGGCACCCGGGGCAAGTGCTGGGCCGCAAACTGGCCGAGCAGAAGCGGCTCCAGCGCACTCACCACCGGCTGCACCACCGTGGCGGTCCCCGGCACGTAGACCCGCACCGGGAGGCGGTGGAGCCGTCGCGGCACGATTTTGGCGTTGATGCGGCGGAAAGCGTCTACGTCGTGGGCCTCAATCGCTCTCCACAACTCAAACGAGTCGTCTTTGCTGAGGTTGAACATGGGCTTGGCATTGCCGTTGAGCACGAACGTGCTCTGCTTCAACTGGTTGAACACGGCGTCGTTGGCGCTGCGCACGTAGTCGTCGTTTTCGTAGGGCATGAGCAAATCCGGGAAGTCGCCGGTGCCCACCGCCAACTCGAACACCGCGTCGGCCCCGCGGCCCGGGAGGTGGTACACGTCGTACAAGAGCCCCACGGGGAGGTGCCACTTGACGGGGACGCCCTCGTACTCGAGCCAGAGCGGCGCTTTTAGCTCGGTGAAGCGACTGAAATACCGAACGAGGCCGTCAAAATACACCGGCAAGTACGAATTGCGGGGCGCCGCAAACAAGTACTCGACGGAGCCGTCCGCGAGCGCCGCCGTCACCCGCACGTTGACGCAGCCGTTCCACAAGCGGGCTCGGACGTCTGCTAGAGACATCGCCAGATCTATGATGCGAAATATATTATATCCTATTGAAATAGTCGCCCTGGTCTAAGAAGTCGATCTCGCTGTCGTCGAGAAACGAGTGTCTATCTGCATGCTGGTCGGTGTGGTTGTTTGTAAAATGCTTTGCCGTGAGCGAGCTGGCCCGGTAGTGTTTGGGCTCCTTCGGCTCGTCCTGCTCGTCCTGCGGCTCGCCGCTGTACGGGAACGAGGCGTCCTGGTAGATGAGCTTGCGGGTCTCGTGCTCGGAGATCTCGACCACCGGGCCAAGTGTGTTGGACCGCTTGATAGACCGCTTGTTGAGCTGCCGCGTCGACGGCTGCCGCGACAACGACTCGCCCAACTTGCGGAGCCGGAGCTCCTCCTCGTCGCGGTAGTCGAACGGCGAGCGCTCGGTGGGCGCCGCGTTGAGCGACTCCATCTCGTTGTCGCTGTCGGAAGCGTACAACAAGTGCTCGCGGTTGGAGGCGGCCGAGTGGTGGGTGGCGACGCTGGTCTGGCGGTGCGGCTTGCGGAACTCGCCGGGCCGCACGTAGAGCTCGTCGGCCACGTCGGGCGGGTTGGCGCACCACACGGGGACCGCCCACACCGCAAACGCCAGCAACGCCATGGAGAACGAGACCCAGAGGAACGCAAACCAGAGCGAGCCCAAGTGCAAGTTGATGCCGAAGTCCTTGAGACTGGTGTTGATGTCGGCGCGGAGCGACGAGAGAAGCGCCGTGACAATGGCCGACGCCAAAAAGGCAAACACGAGGTTGGCCACGGTGAGCGCCGCCATGATGTGGAGCAAGAACGGCGGCGTCTTGCTCAAGTCCACGCTGTTGCGGTCGCGCGTGCTGTACAAGACGTACTGGAACACGAGCATGATGGCCAGCAAGCCCACCTGGGCCAAAAGCGCCACGATCACTACAAAGAAAAGCCGGTCCTGCAGCTTGACGAGCGCGCGGTACAGCTCGTCCATGTACTCGGGCGACTTGTACGCATACAGGAGCACCGACTGCATGCCCAACTGCTGGAGGTCGGCCCGGTAGTCAAAGAAAAAGCTGCGGTTCTTCTTGTGCTGGCACACGAGCGTCATGTCGTGCTTGGCGTAGCGCTGGTTGCCGAAGTCGTCCACGTACTCCGTGGTGTTGTAGTAGCCGTAGCACCACTTCCACACCGACGCCAAATAGAACTGCGGCGCATTGACCACCTGGGCCTCAGCGTATTTCGTCAACACGGTGATCTCCGACTTGGTCAAGGACGAGTCCACCGGGAGCGCCAACTCGTCGCCGCTGGGCAAGTCGGAGTACTCGGTGACGGAGGTGCGGAGCGACTTGTAGATGCCGTAGGCCACATCCAAGTGCGCGCAGTCGATGCGGCACATGTAGAAGGTGTAGGACACGAACGGGCCCAAGATCACGAGGACGGAGCACCCGAGCGCGAGCACCATCACGGCGAAGCGGAGCGCCATGAGCACCCGCAGCCCGGACGAGAGGTTGCGGTAGACCCGCAGAAGATGAAGCTTCATGAAAAGTGCGCACTGGGGACATTAGTTTATTTCTACTCATTAGTCGCCTCGCAAGGCGCGGATGACCGCCGGCCGCCGCATCATGAACTTGGTCCACTTGTAGACCTCCGGGAACTCGGTCTTGAGGTTGATGCCGATGCGGTCCACCACGTTGTTCCAGGGCACGAACGAGAGGTCGGCGATGGTGGCGCGGTCACTCACGAGCCACACCGGGTAGTCGAAGTAGCGCAGCTGGCTGAGCGGCGTAGTCCCCGCCGAGTAGGCCGCGGCGTTCTCCACGTCCAAGTCCATGATGAGCGCCTCGCGGCGTTCGGCCAACGCCATCTCGATGACCCCGTAGACCCTCCGCACCTCGTCGGTGTAGCGCTCGACGGCCGAGGGCACGGGACACGAGTGGAAGTAGCGGAAGTGGAGCGCCTGGCCGATCATGGGGGCGTGGCCGCTTGTCTGGAAGAACACCCACGACGAGATCTGCGACTGCTCCACGATGTTGTCGGACCAGAGCTTGCACTCGCCGTTTTCCTTCAAGTACTTGGACACAAGGTACAATATTACGGCGCCCGACTCCCAGATCGACGTGTTGTCGTTGTAGTGGTCGATGAGCGCGGGCACGCGGGCGTTGGGGTTGATGGTGACGAACTCGGGCGCCCGCTGCTCGCCCAGGTTGAAGTCCAAGAAAATCGTGTTGTAGTTCAAGTCCAACTCGCTCAAGATGATGGCCACCTTGAAGCCGTTGGGCGCGGACCGGTGGCTGAACAAGGTGAAGCCCTCGGTGGGCTGGTTCTGGAAAAAATGGGTGATGCGGGACCGGTCCGTGGTCTCGGCCTGGAGATGTTGCTGTAGGAGGTTGAGGTTCTGGTCGTTCTGCTGGTCCTTGATACTGACGTTCTTCAAGCCGGCGCTCAATCGCGAGATCGTGTGGCCCGGCACATGCTCCGGTCTGTCGGTGGTGTTGGACATGTCGATTCTCAAATTGAGGTGAAAAGACGACCCCCTAAATCCCCACAACTCAGCCACACCACCTCAGCTCTTACAGGTCAGCTACTACAGCATCAGCTAAACTACATGTATTCTATACACTCATGCTACGGATCAGTGGGTGGTGTGTCCTCTATGGTATTTCAATCCGTTCAAATTCTTGTATCGCTTGCCACACACCTCGCATCTATAAGGCTTGTCTTTCTCCAACGCCGACGAGTCCAAATAAGGAGTGTTGGACTCGGGGTCGATTATGCTGATGGTGCCGTCGGGGTTTTCTTTGAGCGTCTGGTTCTGGTGCCCGTGCAACCGGTGGTACTTCAAGCCATTCTGGTTCTTGTAGTTCTTGTCGCACCCAATTACTGGACACTTGAACGGCTTGTCCTCGGTGGTCTCCACCACGTACAAGTGGCGGGCCGGGTCGTCGATGTACATCAAGTCGTCCTCCTCCATGGGGCTGTCGTCGTTGCTGGACGCCGGCAGCTGGACGTTCTGCGGCGTCTGCGGCGTTAAGGTCTGCAAATTGGGGTTGACATTAACGTAATTATTGGGGTCGTTCATATTGAGGCCGTTGGGCGGCATCATGTTGTTGTTCAAGAACACGTCGGTCGTCGACACCGTCTCCATGATGTTGTGGATGTTGTTCATGTTGCGGTTGCGGGCCGAATTAATCATATGGGAGTTGTCCTGCGGCGGCGGCGTCGAGCTGATGTGCGCCTCCTCGTAGTGCCGGAGCAAGTCGTGCAACGTCGGCAACAACTGCCCGCAGCAGCTGTAGTCCTTGCAGTAGTCGGCCTCCAAGTTGGGCAAAAAGCTCGTCTGCGGCGGCGATATGGCCATGTTAAAGTTGGAGTGGTTGTTGTGGTTGGCAAAGTGCTGCTGCTGCCCCGGCTGGAACCGAAACAGCCCGCGCCGCGGGTTTATGATCTGGGCGTTGGCGGGCGGGTTGTGCATCATCACCTCATCCTTGAGCCAGCTGCCGATGGTGACGGACCCCCACGAGATGCCGCCCATGCCCTGCGAGTGGGCGATGGACTCGCGCCGGAACCGCGAGTTGTTGAAGATCAGCGATCGCTGGTACGTGATGTCGATGGGCTGTGTGTCTTGCGGCGGTATGTTGATGGAGGCCTGCGAGGACGGATTATTGTCGAAGAATTTTTGGTTGAACATCGGAGTTTTGGTGGGCTGCTGGGCTGGTGCAGTGTAGTGGGCCGGGAGTAGTGGGCCGGGGGCTTGGACTGGTAAGTCTTTCGTGGACTGAGCGGCGCTGATGAAGGCGCTGGAGCGGAACTGGAAACTGAGCGGCTTTTAACTCGGGCGCAGGGATTCGCAAGGGATCAGAGCCGAGTGGGTCTATAAGGGGCTCGCTATAAATATCTATCGTACGGGGGCTCTTGGTGCCGCCGATTAATAATGAATCGATTGAATTTAATTTGTACATTAATTATTCGATAACCAACGGTTTTGTGTCACCGGTACCCACACTCCCCGATATTTTAGGCAAAAGCAATTAACTATTCTGGAATGTTGGTCGTTTAGCGGGCCGTATTGTGATCTGCTGGGGTGGGCATAACGAGTTGATCCGCCGCCGCCGCTGATCTTGCCGGATTGGCGCTACGGCCTACGGGCCTGATGCCGATGTTTTATTTTCCTGGCTGCCTTCCGCTTTGGGCCAAAGTCTATTTCGTCACAACATGAAATTATGTTGGCGGTCGTGTGACGCCCATCACCCGATTTGCAGCCATCGACACTGTTGGCCCAGCAGCGCCGCCCAACTCTCCCAGCTCTTCGCGGCCCCTCCACCGACGCATCTGCGGCTCATTTTCCACGCCAACTCCAGCTCCAGCTGATTTTTTTCCGCCGACACCACCGCCAACACCACCGCCAGCACCCCTAGTACTGACCCTAGTAACAGCCCCAGTACCATCCCTTGTAGCCCCGGCCGTTGCCCCTCGTAGATTCGCGGTCCCTCACGCCAAAGGTTGTGGCTCAACGGTTTTCGTCATTGGTTATTTCTATTTCCGATACGGAATCTGGGGTATAAATATATTTGGCACATTCCCCAATGTCAACATGCTTCTCCAGCTCCCTCACGAGGTCTTCGACATCGTCGTTCTGCTTCTCCCGCAGAACGACCTTGTTTCCTTGCTCCGGCTCTGTAAGGGAATAAACGCCCACCACGTTCACTCCAAACTTTTCAGATCCATCGAGATCAACTCTGCCATTGATCTAAACGGCCTCAGCAATTTGTCGCACTTGGACTACTTCACCCCGCTGACCTCGGCGGCCGCCGTCGACGACTCGGGCGAGGACTCGCTGGACTCCGACGCTACTCCGGAATCGTATATTGAAACCGTGTCCCGTTCGAGAGCCTCGAAACCGTCCTGTGATTGCGGCCAAAAGACGTGTCAGACGTTCGTGAGGCCTCAGGAAAGCACCACCGTAAAATCCATCTACAATCTCAAGCTATTTTTGAAACAGCTCGTCCAAAAGCCATTCCTCTGTGCTCTCATCCAAGAGCTCTTCTTTATGGAAAATTTGCCGGACCTTCCTCAAGATGAACTCATCACGTACCTCCAGGTAATCTTCCCGGGCTTGGTCAATTTGAAACAGTTGAAATGGTACTCCAGCTATAATTTGGACTTGACTCTCATCAATAAATTGCCAAACAAAAATTTAATTCATAAACTCAACGGAAACTTCAAAAACTTCAACCACTTCCAAAACAACTCCTACAAGAACTTGTCAAGCTTGAGCTTGTCGGGATTCAAGAACTTCGAGAATATCACCATTAATTTAAACAACTTCAAAAACCTCAAGAAATTGAAAATCAGCAAAAAGCACTTGAATAGAATAGAATCCGATTCTCTAGAAAAACTCTTGATCAACTCCGACACCCTAAGCTTGAAATGTCTCTGTCTCGAGAACTTGTACATATCTCATAATGATACCCAAATTCTTTTCGAAAAGATCAACTTCCAGGGAATTAAAAAACTCAAAGTATTGAATTGCTACGAGTACCTCGAAAACGAAGATGCAATTGAAAACTCATTCATCTACCAGCTCTCTTCACTTCAATTACGTCTAGACTCGATTGAATTGAATCTACTTAATAACTTGCATAATAACGAGCACATTACTAGACTTGTTTCCAAACTACACAGTTTAAGAAAAGTTAAAATCCATTTAAACATCTCCAAAGACTTGAACTATCATGCAGTCAATGTCTTGGATGCCCTCCTTACTCAAAACAATGCCGACACCTTGAATTACTTGGACATTGGTTTTTCGATCATGAAGCACAATTTGAGCCATAATACCATATTGAACTTGGGAGGCAAGTCAGCATTCTATGCAAAGCTTGCTAAATTCAAGCAAGTTAAGATTCTCAAGTTCCCTATTCAGTCGGAAGACATTCCCTTGCTATTGACTTTATTGCAAACAATTAGAGATTTGCAAGTTCTACAATTAAGTTTAATTGACATTTACAAATTGAATAATTGTTTGATAAGTCACGAGTACAATTTGAACAAGTCTGAGAACTTGATTCTCGACAACCTCAAGGACTTGACGGGACACTTGCACAAGTTCGACTTGAAGTACATTGTGTTCAAGATGAACGAGTACTACATATTTGATTGTTTGAGCAAAACTTTAAATAAGGCCTTGGCCGAATAGAACTAATAGATTAGAATAAAGCATACGGTTACTTACCAATACATTTGTAAATCTACACCGCAGATACCGTAACTGGACAGGGTTCACATGGAGAAATTATTTTTTTTTAGTAATATTCTCCATTGCAGATCAACTGGACCATTCGGAACCAGTTTTACGAGCTAAAAACCTTATCGCAGCAACTTTACAATGATTGCCCACTGCAATAAATAAAGTTGACCTATACAAAGTAGACCGAAAGGCTTAGGCGGCAAATGTTGCTAGAGCCTATACTCCAGGACCAATTGGACCAGCCTGAAATTGCCGGATCAATTTTTCGCCCTGGATTAATTCGCCCCGCCACAACCTTCGTTAAATTGCTGCTAACATTTTCGCGGATACTATAAAATCATTGCTTGCCCCGATTTGAAATATGCATTTAACAGCTGAGGAAATCAGGCTTCAAGATCCGAAGTTCCGCAATTGGGGGCCGTACGTGGCTGAGAGACAGTGGTCGACCGTCAGAGAGGATTACTCGCAAAACGGAGACGCCTGGTCCGATTTCCCGTTCGAGCACTCTCGGTCCAGGGCCTACAGATGGGGCGAAGACGGTATTGCCGGGGTCAGCGACTCGTACCAATTGATCAACATCACCATGGCGTTGTGGAACGGCAAGGACGACATTCTCAAGGAGAAGTTGTTCGGTGTGACCAACTCCCAGGGAAATCACGGTGAGGACGTCAAGGAGATGTACTACTATTTGGACAACACCCCCTCGCACGCCTACATGAAGTACTTGTACAAGTACCCCCACAACCCGTTCCCGTACCAGCAATTGGTCGAGAAAAACGCCCAGGCCTCGAGGTTGGAAAGAGAGTATGAAATCGCCGACACCGGAGTGTTCGACAACAACGAGTACTTCGACGTGGTGTTCGAGCTGGCCAAGGAGGACGACTCCGACGAGCTCTTGTTTAGAATCACCGCCTACAACCGTAGTGATAAGCCTGCGCCCTTGCATATCATGCCCCATTTGACGTTGAGAAACACCTGGTCGTGGGGCTCGAGCGACAAGCCCAAGCCCGGCTTGAAAAGCATCGACCAGTACACCGTGGAGGTGGACCACCACCACTTCGGCAAGCGGTACTTGGTGTTTGCTCCTGCTCCCGGGTGCAGCGAGAACGCCGACGACATCGAGCCGGAGTTGTTGTTCACCGAAAACGAGACCAACACCAAGCGGTTGTACGACCAGGAAAACGAGTACAAGTACGTCAAGGACGCCTTCCACGACTACGTCATTGACGACGACAAGGCCGCCGTGAACCCCGACAAAGTTGGTACCAAGGCCGCCGCCTGGTTCCACTTCAACGAGGTTCCTCCCGGCGACTATGTGACCTTGAGATACAAGTTGAGCAAGACAACCGACGACATCGACGAGCTCGAGTTCGACGAGTTGTTCGCCAAGAGACAGGACGAAGCCGACGCCTTTTACTGGAAGGTGACTCCGTTGCCCATGACCGATCAATTGAGACAAGTGCAGAGACAGGCGTTTGCTGGATTGCTCTGGACCAAGCAGTTCTACCACTTTGTTCACGATTACTGGTCCAGAGGTGACCCCAAGACCCCCAAACCACCCCCCAATAGAGCCAACGGCAGGAACAAGGACTGGAAACATTTATACATCAATGATATCTTGTCGTTGCCCGACAAATGGGAGTACCCTTTCTTTGCCGCTTGGGACACCGCTTTCCACTGTATCCCCTTTGCCATGATCGACCCCGAGTTCGCCAAGAAGCAGTTGGATTTGTTGACGAGAGAATGGTACATGCATCCCAATGGCCAAATTCCTGCCTATGAGTGGAATTTCTCCGACGTCAACCCGCCTGTCCACGCTTGGTCGGCATTTAGAATCTACAAGATCGAGAGGAAGATGTATGGCCGCGAGGACATTGACTTCTTGGAGACGTTGTTCCAAAAATTGTTGATCAACTTTACCTGGTGGGTTAATAGAAAAGATGCCGATGGCAACAACGTTTTCGAAGGTGGATTCTTGGGTCTCGACAATATCGGTATTTTCAACAGATCTGAACCATTGCCCACCGGTGGTAGTTTGGAGCAAGCTGATTCCACTGGTTGGATGGCATTTTTCTCCTTGCAGATGTTGAATATTGCTCTCGAGTTGGCCAAGTCCAAGCCCATCTACGAGAACATTGCCTCCAAGTTCTTTGAGCACTTCATCTTGATTGCTGATGCCATGACCTTCAAGTCTGACGGTAAGGAGGTGTCGTTGTGGGACGAAAATGACAAGTTCTACTACGACGCCATTACTCACGGCGAGCACGGCGAACACAGTCAATTGCTTCCTGTGAGATCTTTGGTGGGCTTGATTCCCTTGTATGCTTCTTTGACCTTGGAGCCAGAGTTATTGGACAAGTTCCCGTCGTTCAAGAAGAGATTGAACTGGTTTGTCAACCATAGAAAGACGGTTGCCGAGAGAAACATCGCTTCTATGGAGACCAGGGGTCAGGGCGAGAGATTGTTGTTGGCGTTGGTCGATAAGGATAGATTGATCAGTATTTTAGAGAGAATGTTGGACGAAGATGAGTTTTTGTCCAACTACGGTATCCGGTCTTTATCCAAGTACCACGAAAAGCATCCGTTCGAGATGAACGTCAATGGCGAGTCGTACAAGGTTGCGTATTTGCCCGGCGAGAGTGACTCTGGCATGTTTGGCGGTAATTCCAACTGGAGAGGCCCAATTTGGTTCCCAGTCAATTTCCTCTTGGTGGAAGCCTTACAGAGATTCTACTTGTACTACGGACCCGACTTGAAGGTGGAGTGTCCCAAGGGCTCGGGCGACTACTTGAACTTGGCGCAGTGTGCCCAGGAAATCGAGTACCGTTTGATGAACTTGTTCATGCCCAACGAAGAGGGCGACAGACCGTGTAACGGTGAGTGTGACTTGGTCAACAGAGACAAGTACTTCAAGGACTACGTTCCGTTCTACGAGTACTTTGACGGAGACACCGGCCGGGGTTTGGGTGCGTCCCACCAGTGCGGATGGACGGCGGTCGTCGCCAAATGGATCCAGGACACCGGTGTGGGCTACAGAACGCCCCGGACGCCCAAGACGGCGCAGTCGCCCAGAAGAGCGTCGGTCTACAACGAGGTGCACAAGATGCAGGTCAACGAGGGCTTGGACGAGGGCACCATGGAGCAGTACTTCCCCAAGAGCGGTCCGTTCCACGGCAAGCTCATGAGAAGAAGATCCGGCAAGTCGTTGTTGAACTTGACCATGAACTCGCTCGACTTGAGCGAGGAGGAGGAGCAGACCAAGGCGCATTTGTTACGGACCAAGTCGATCATCAACTACCACGAGCAGATGAACAACGAGATGTCGGAGTTGACGCCCGCCAAGTCGTACGGGCTGATCCAGTCCAACCCCGCCGCCGACGACAACTTGATCGGGCAGATCAAGAGCGCCTTCAAGAAGTACAAGAGCAACGACAGCGAGGATCCCGCTGCGGACGAGTTCGAAGCTAGACACTAAATATATTTACCGAGAGTCGTGTAGAGCAGCGGCAATTCGCACTTTAATCATGTCCCTATTCGACAGCTACGAGGCCGACTTCCAGTTGGCGATCGCCGACGCCAAGGCCAAGTTGGCGCTGGCGTCGTCGGCGGACCACGGTATGTGAAAAATCCAAATTCCCGCTACTAACGCCAGAGCAACGCAAAATCACCTTGAAGGCCATCGAGAACTCCACCGACGAGTGTTTGGAGCTCGTCGACCAGATGAACTTGGAGGTGCAGAACCTCCCGGCGTCGCTGCGGCTGTCGTTCAACGCCAAAATCAGACAGTACCGCAGCCAGGTCGGCGAGGCCAAATCGACCCTCAAGCAGCTCTTGGACGAAGAGGACCGACTGGCGCTTCTCGGCAGCCGGTACCGCGACAGCGGCGACCACGACGACCAGCGCAAGCAGCTCTTGTCCAACAACGCCTCGCTCGAGCGCACCAGCGACCGGTTGCGAGACAGCCAGCGAATCGCCTTGGAGACCGAGACCATCGGCGGCAACATCTTGAACGACTTGCGGGCGCAGCGCGAGCAGATCTCCAACTCCAGAAACACCTTGTTGACGGCGGACGGGTACGTGGACCGGTCGATTCTGACGTTGAAGCTGATGAGCCGGCGGCTCACCGCCAACAAGTTTATCAGCTACGCCATCATTGCGGTGCTCATCATCTTGATTTTCCTCGTGTTGGCCAGCAAGTTCTGGTAGGCTGGATGAGACAGCGCAGCGCCGGAGTCATGACAGCTGTAGTGAGGTAGATCTTCATTTTTCAGTTTCAGCTGGGCCTTCACACCAGCTCGTCCAGTGGCTTGCAGCCGCCCGTTAGCAGGCAGCCACGCCAGCAGTTATGTAGTAATGTACTTTCTAGATCTACAGGCAAACCGGGACCGGGCCGGCCGCAGCCAGTAGCAGCCGGTTCACGTAAGCCCGCCAACGCCGTTCCTGCACACACTCCGCAAAACTCAGCTCTTCGCATCTTCTCTTCCAATGATTAGTCGGATATTGGGCAGAACGTTGGCCCGAGGCAGGCTCGCAGCCCGCCCGAGCGTCGCCGCGTGGCCCGCCCGCACGCTGCGTTTTTTCCACGCCGGCCAAACCGCTTTTCACGGCCATGTGCATAAACCAAAGCCCGGCGAAGAATTGCATGTCACCTTCATCACCAAAGACGGCAACCAGATCGAGTGCGAGGTCGCCGAGGGCGAC
This sequence comes from Keqinozyma sinolaborantium, assembly GCA_039762375.1. NCBI lineage: Eukaryota > Fungi > Ascomycota > Pichiomycetes > Serinales > Debaryomycetaceae > Keqinozyma > Keqinozyma sinolaborantium. The sequence continues at coordinate 51,870 of JAQRFW010000012.1, read as the reverse complement.
AACCTCATGGACATCGCCCAGGCCCACAACTTGGACATGGAGGGCGCCTGCGGCGGCTCGTGCGCCTGTTCCACCTGCCATGTCATCATCGACCCCGATTTCTACGACGAGATCCCCGAGCCCGAGGACGACGAGAACGACATGTTGGACCTTGCGTTCGGCTTGACGGAGACGTCCCGCTTGGGGTGCCAGGTCTTCATGTCGAAGGAATTGGACGGCCTCAGAGTGGCGCTTCCGGCCATGACCCGAAACTTGCAGAGCAAGGACTTCAAATGAGCGCCTCACACTATAGCAGAGCTCCTATTTATTCCATCCGGCTGCCGGCCATCCTCGTGGATTTTCCGCGACTTGTATATACTTTGTTTATATGTCTAGAATACCAAAACGGTCATTTTCCAGCGTGGGCTCGGCGCCGCCCGGGCTAAAAACGGTACCGGAGCTGGACAGCGAGGCCACCAGCCCGGCGGCGCTGTCGGGGCCCGCAAAACGCAAAAACTCGTTGGGCTACACCCTCGCGAACATCGACACCGCATCGAACATCCCGATTCCGGCGGCCGCCGCCGCCAAAAACCCCAACTTGAACCTCCTGCACATCAACAGGCTCATTGGCTACAACCAGGCGTTGAACCGCCAGAAAAACGCCGCCGCGCGGCCCTCCTACATCACGCAGTCGGACGACTTGATCGACAACGAGGTCCAGCACCAGATCGCGGCGCTCCGGGACCTCGACGGCACACTTGCGGCCTTGGCGACCAAGGCCGACGCCCTCGAGGTCGACATCGTCGAGCTCAAGCGCAACAACAAGAAGCTTTCCCACAAAATCGCCGATGTGAGCAACTCCATCGCCTCCAGCGCCCGCAAATTCGAGTATGTGGAGGACTCGGTGATGAAAAACGTGCAGAACCGCGAGCGGCTCGTCAACATCAGCCTCGAGGAGCTCGCCAACAAGCTCGCGGTGCAGCTCAACGAGGTCAAATTCCAGTTGAACCACGAAATCGAAGTTGCCAAACAGTACAAGGAAGACAACCAGGAAGAGCTCGAGCGACTCTTGGAGCAGAAAGACAAGTTGCAGTTGGTGCTTGCGGAGGCGGAGGCGGAGACCGGCGCCAAGGTGCAGGCGGAATCGGAGGCGCTAGAGCGGGACTTGGTCGCCAAAATGCAGCAAAAGATGGCTCAGTCAGATAAGCTCATGAAGATCTACGAACAGAAACAGGCCGAGTTTGAGACCGTGACCCGCCAGCTCACTGAGCTCAACAGCACCGTAGAGACCACGCGGATCGACGTGGCGGCGGTGGAGCGGTCGATTTCCGACATCGAGGCGTCGTCCAATAGCTTTGTTTCGCTCAAGGCCAATCTCGTGTCTCAGATTGAAACGTTGGAGTCCACGTTCAACGCGCTCAACAAGGAGAGCGTTCCCGTGGACACGCAGCTCCGGGACGCCGCCGCCAGGCACGAGCAGATCGCCCAGAAGGTGAAGAAACAGGTCCAGATTCGCCAGCTTCTTGAAAATTCCATCATGGAGTACCAGGACCTGGTCCGGACCATCGTCAACTGCAGCGACTTGAAGGTCGAGGCCAACAGGGTCAGCGTCGACGGACGGGCTCTCTCGTTCAGTAAATGCTTCACGCAGCTCGCTGACCCGGACTTCATAGAGGAATACTCTTTTTTTGCATTGCCTTCGCTCTTATCGAAGAACTCCCACGTAATATTCACGGGCCAGCACAACTTGTTGGTCAACTCCGTGCTCCACATCTACACCGTTCTCCAGCAGCGGGGCGTCCTGCTCAGACAGAAGGGATGGGACTTCGAGTTTGCGTTCAAAGGCTTGGAGGTGGGCGACACATTCCACGATCTTCTCGACTCGAAACGCAATCTCGGTGGATTCAGCCTGTTGCGGGACGTCACAAGCCAGACGATGCTCATTGACGAGTTGAGCGATCTCAACGTCTTGCACACGATCGAGTCGGACCAACCCCGGATCTACATCATGATGATCGAATGCAAGAATGTCGAGCTTCTGAAGAGCCAGACCAACTTGGTCACGTTCTTCGACTTGAACAGCATGGAACCCGCCGAACAGAGCGAGTGCATCGACACTGTTGTTGCGAAGAAACCGGCGAACTTGCTCGGCGAGGTGCTCCTCTCCATCCAGCAGGAACGGTGCATGTATATATGTCAGGCCGACGGAAGCTGCCACAGCATTCTCACGGCCCTCTCTAAACTCTAATGATTCACGAACGCTTCTAGCTTGTATTAGTACATAGATTTACACTACATGGTTTGATAAAGGTCATGTAAAACCCATTTTAGTTCGTCTGCCGTTCCTAGCACGCTCTCTGCCGGCTTCTTCGGCGAGCCGTTGGCATCTTCGCTGGCGTCCGGGTTCTTTTCATCCTTCAAGGAGCCGTTACCAACGCTGGTTATTGGTTCTATAGACAAGGGCTTTCGGGGTAGCGTGTGGAAAAGGCTGTCGACGTCATCATCATTTTTGAGCATCTGGTCCAGGCGGGACCGCGCGCCGTTGGGCTCCGTCAAGTACGGGAACATGTCGAGGGTGTGCACCAAGTCGTCGATGTTCAAGGTGACCTTTCGCCTTTTGGGGTCGTTTTCGTCGTCGTTTTCGGGCTCCTTCATGAACGTCTCCTTCACCGACTGGATGGCGTTCGACAAGTAGTCGTTGTTGTTGTAGGTCTTCTCGCGGTAGCGGGCCACGTCGATGGCGCTCTCCACGATGTTCTTGAGGTGGGTCTCCAAGCCCAAAAGAATGATCTCCAAAACCCGTTGGTTGATGTCGCCCGTGAGCCCGTGCTCGCGCATGCTCATGATCACTCGCTTGGAGAGGTTCTCGAAGTCGGGGAGCTCGTAGTTGTCGGTGTTGATCGGCGTGTTGATTCCGTTGACGACGTCTTTCTGCCATTGCACCAAGTTGTTCACCTGCAACTGCTGCTGCTCCTTGTCCTGGATCGAGGGGATTTTGGGGAGAAGCGAGTGTCTCGTGAGGGTGATTCCCGCCGTCAATTTGTTGCGTTTGCCGGACTCTCGGGTGATATTTTTGATTCTACGCCGCTCTCTAATGGGCAAGCCCATGATGTTCTGCTTGAACTTCTCGTACTGCGACGACCGCACGGTCTTGGACTTGGCCTTCTTGTTCCAGAAGGCGGCAAACTCGTTCTGGAACTCGATGGGGCCGTCCTTGAACGAGTTGGCGAAATTGAGCAAAAGAAGCCGGTTGTGGAACTTGACGGCGCCGTTTTTCAACAACGGGCCGATGTTGTCGACGAGCTCCGGCCGGCTCAACTTGCCGACCAAGAACAAGCTCAAGTTTTCGTGGTACTTGTCCCAGTCTTTCCCAAGTTTTCCCTGGAGCTCTTTGATCAACGTCTCCAACTCGCTGCGCTTGGTGGAGCGGGCCGAAACCGGGGGCGCCGGGGTGGTCGCGACCGTGGCAGTGGCTGACATGCTAGTGTGGAGATGGATGCGAGGAAATTGGGGTGTTCAGATGAAATGGAGTGCTGGGTCGAGATTTTTCAGCGTACTTCCGGCGAAAATCGACGTAAAACTGGGGGTTCCGAGCGCAAATTTGGGTCACCTGCTGTGTGGGGCCGGGGGTACGGGCCTGTGGATGCAAAATAGATGGATGGCCTGTGTGAGCCGGTGATTGGAAGAAAACTAAAGATTCTAAACCTAAGACGTTATGTCCAAGTGCGACTTTGGTAACGGCTGCACCGACGGCTCCAGATTAAATATGCTATTATTAGTCTATAGATTATGCGGATGACTCTTTGGGGTCGAGGCCGGGCTGGGTTACCTGCTCGACGTCGTCGCTTTCGTTGGAGAAAGTGCCCTTCAGGTCGTTGTAGTAGTACTGGGTGAAGATGAAGAACAAGGCGACCACCGCGCCGAGCGCCGACACCCCGATGCCGAAGTAGAGGGCGCAGCGGTACGAGCGGAGGGCGTCGGCGGTTTTCTTTGCGACCTCGATCTCGATGGACGACGAGAGCCCCAAGAAAAACGACACGCAGTAGTTGACCACCGTCGACACCAACGAGCCGGCGATGCCCTGGTGGCGCTTGGGGAGGTAGTCCGACAAGATGATGGCGGAGGCGGCGAAACTCAAGTCCATGCCCCAGGTCAAGAGGAGCATCTGGCCGAACGAGATGCGGAAGTACGACTGGTGCACCGGCATCACCGCCAACATGATGCAGCCCACGCAGAAGGACACGCTGCTGGAGAAGATGATGAACGACGGCTTGATGCGCGAGATGAGCACGGCGGCGAGAAACGAAGCGATGCACCCGAGCACCAAGAACGGCGTGTACGACAACCCGGCGGCGATGGGGGTGTAGTGGCGCAATTCCAACACGATGGTCCAGTAGTAGTACTGCCAGATGCCGAAGGAGCCCCAACCGAGCCCGATGCAGAGAAGAACAAGCCCGATTCTGTAGTTGAACACCGACTTGGGGAGGAGCGGGTGCTCGACCCAGAGCTCGATGACGAAGAACGCCACGAGGAGCGCCACCGACAACACGAGCAACACGATGATGTAGGCGGTGTTCCAGCCAGTGATGGGGCCCTGGTTGACGGTGAAGTTCAAGAGCACCAAGCCCACGACTCCCGTGACGGAGCCCAACCAGTCGAACTTGCGGATGGCCACGGCGGCCGGCTCGACGGGGTTCAAGTTGGCGGGAATGAGCCACACAGAGAACCCCAAGGTGATGGCGCAGGTGATGGCGAGAATGTGGAAGCACCAGGGCCACCACCAGAGCTGTGCGATGACCGCCGCCATGAGCGCCCCGAGGTAGGCGCCGGTGGGCCCCGCGGCACCCACGCAGGCGAACGCGATGTTCTTGCGCTTGCCGTTGGGGTACACATTGCCAATGATGCCCATGCCGCAGGGCATCAAAAGAGCAAAGCCGATGCCCTGAAACGCCCGGCACACAATGTAGAACACCACCGAGCCCGAGTAGTACGACAACCCGGTGATCATCGACCACACCACGCTCCAGACCCAGCCGGCGCAGAAAACCAACTTGAGGCCGAAAAGGTCGCCGAGCTTGCCAGAAATTAAAATGAAGGTGCCCACCGTGAGCGCAAACGACCCCATGAACCACACCTTCTGACCCGAGTGGATCGCGACGCCCGAGGCGTCCTCAAAAGACTGCGTAACAATGTCCATGGTGCTGACCGACATGGTGATGGAGCCCTGGCACAAGCCCTGGGCCATCGACACGATGAACACCACGGCGATTTCGTGGAGCAACGACTTGAACTGGTATTGCTGCATGAAGCAAAGAGGAAACTGGATGGTTAAATAGCGATGGCATCGACCGGCGCCCCGAAAACCAGTTCGGGCACCCTTACCCCAGCGGCACCCGTACCCCAATAGGTGCGAAAAGAGCCGTTCGGCGATCCGGTTACTCGAAAACCTGCAAAGACTGTAGATAAGCGTCTGTCTGATTGATGAAGTTGAGGTTCGAGATGTTTTCGGTCTCGGCCAAGTCTACGGAGCACAACGGATTGTAAACCACATTTTTCACGTAGTAGTTGGAATAAAGTTCCCAGAGCACCGATTGGAGGTTATCCACTGCGATATCAGAGATAAGCACGAATTTGAGGTTGGTGAGGGTCTCGAGATAGTGGATGCGCAAGTTGGCGGTGGAAAACGACTTCAAGTAGTTGAAGTGGGTGGAGGAGTCTGCCAACTTTTGAGAGATGTTTTTCAAGGAATAGAGGACCCCAAACAACAATTTGGCCACATCCGACTCGTTGTCGGAATTGACGGCGTCGAGGTTCGAGAACAGCCGGTGGTAGATGCAATTACAGTGTCTATCGAATATATAGAAAGAGTGGAGTGTCATCGGTGGGTGGAGACAAACGAGGGCAAGATCGCGAAATCCGGTGACAAGTTTTACCGGTGACAAGTTTTACCGGTGACAAGTTTTACCGGTGCGGGTTGACTCTAGACTTACGGGCTAGAACCGACCCAACATCGCACAATAAAATCCGGAACGTGACCGGATTGGGTAAAAGTGTCCAGGGTATGAAAAATTTTCACATTGCGCTATGACAGCAACCCAATCTAGGCACGTTTATGGGTCGCACATGTCCTGATTCGGTAAAGGCAAGCGGTAACCACTATTTGTGGTTGTAGTGTTTATGGTAGTTGTAGTGTTAGTGGTGGTGGTTACTGGCAGACCAGACCAATGTGGTGGACACCACAACTCTTACACAGTTTACAGGACCCTGGCCGGTGAAGAATCAGCGGCGCTTCCACACTCCACAATTCCGAATGCGAATATAGAAAAATGAGTCCAGCCAACAGTGTACCACCACAATCGCGACGCCGCAATCGCTAATGACACACCACTATTTCCTATTTATAACCATTAAAACCACTACACAGTTTTACTGACTCATCGATTTACAATATATAATAAAGAATTTTCTCTAATTCTGCAACACTCTGTCTCCTACTGCTGCCAAATAATTGTCCAAGGTCAATTGTTTGCATATTTTCGTGTCTGAAATTCATTCTCCACATTAGCGGAGCTATTTAAAAGGTCATTTTCAGCCTGAAAATTTGTTTTTGGCCTCTTTTTCATTAACCAGCCCTTCGTTATGTTCCAAGACTACTGTGCTGCTCACGGCAACCCCTGCATCCCCGGGTCGCTCTACTGCTCGGAAGAATGCCGGGTCCAGGACTTGGTCGACTGCTTGGAGAGCCCCATGGCCTCCGACGACGAAAACGACTTGTTGTACGAGTGCCTGTTCTGCCAGTCCCACAACCAGAAATGCATCCACACCGCCGACTACGGCGCAAACTATACCCACCACCACGGCCACTTGCAAGACATACTGTTCGACTTGGAGCCGCTCAGCTACGGCTCCGCCGACTCGGTCGACAACGAGATCATCCAGTCCAACTACAGAAAATGGTTGGTGCAGTTGACCCCACGTTTGGCCAACTAATTACGATTTATGTTTGATTTTGGGTATGGGAAGGTAAATAAAAGGTATATAGCAAATAAATTATGTGTTACGTTGTTTTTTGTAGCTGCAGCAGTGTGTGCAGTGTTGTCGTACAGTGCCGTTGTAGCGCTGTTTGGGCTTGTTTGGGTTTGCGCTGTTTAAGTTGGCGCTTGTAGCGCTGTTGAGTTGTCTCACTTCTATACTTTATTCTATATTACAGTTTGTACTTGCTCTTGACCCCCCTCGTTAACTCCATGAGCTGCTGCAAGCTGCGCGTGGGCTTGTCTCGGGCATTGAGCACTTTTTTGGGCGAGCTGAACGGAGTGCTCTCCTCAATGATTCCGCCGCCAAATCCGTCCAACACAGAATTGTTGGTGTTGTTAAGCACTGTCGACACATTGAACAACGTGCTGTTGCCGTCGTTACGCCGGTTCATGCTTCTGTTAAATGTATGCCTCAACAATGAATTATTCATCATTGTAGTATTAGTGTGGTTGACACTGTTGATCATCGAGTGGTTCGAGAGGTACGAATATTTCTTGTCCATCCGGGCCTTGTGTAGCAACTTGCGCTCGTTCTCCTTGAACTTGTCGTTCGAAACCGTGGGCTTGGCTATTTTTGGGTGCTCCATAGCCCCACTCCTCCGGCCCTTCAACGTCATGTCACCGTTAAATTTCAGGCTTAGTTGTTTCAACCCGGATTCTAGACTTTCGTTGACGTCTCGTGTCATGTCGCAAAACACTAATTGCTTAACGTTGCTGTAAGCAACTGCCTCAAGCCCGAGGCGGAGTTTTGCTTCTTGCTGCAGGATGCCACTTTTAGTCGTATCCCAAAATAGAATCATGATCTGAACTTTATACCGTCCGTGCTTATCCGCAAGTTCCACGATCTTCTTCAATATGTTACGATCTTTAGCCAATTTTTCCCGGATATCCTTGTGGGAATCGTCGGTTATCCCAAATTCGAATACCAAAAATCCAGTATTCTTGAAAAATGTCTTGTTGAGTTGATCTTTTGGTGGTAGACTGATTATGTCTAAATTGACCTTATCCGACCGAAGAACATTTTCGTACACCATTCTCTGCTTGTTCACAGTCAACTGCAACTTATTGCTGAGCCAACGAGAATAGGTGGACCGCCAGTTTTCTACAATCACTAAAAACTTGACCTCGAGATTTTTCATCTCGATATTGAGCTTCACGTTGTCGGAACACTGGCTCAAGAACTGCCTCATGTCAAGAGGAGCCCATAGTTTTTCGAGTTCACTTCGTTTCTCTATTATTTCATCGATACTCTCATTCACATGTCTTCTTTTGTTGCTGGAGAAACTGGCATTTGAAGAATTAGACACCTGGCGCTTCAACCCGCCGAATTTGGTCTCGCTCAATTCGTTGAGCCTTCTTCTTGTTAGTATTTGCTTTTGCTGGAGTTTTTCTCCAGTCCGGTTTATCTTTCTTATAGTTTTAATTTTTAAATTCCGTTGGTATACTTTATCGGCTTTTACTTCCAAAATTTGTTTGAATACAATCTCATTCAAAAAAGCATCGTACAATTGTTTCAGCAAGGACTCGATGACCCGCGATCTCTCGTGTCTAGTGTTCTCCTTCCGGATCACCGTGGGTAGAATTCGACCCAATTCTTCGTTCACCACTTGTGCCATAATATCCTGGTAGACACTTTGGGCAGCAGCGCTGAACTTGGGCAAATCAACGAGCATCTTTGGTTTTGGCGGTTGCGGCACCGCTGGGGGCGGAACGGCGATGGAGAGCGCCGAGCTCGCTGGCATTGGCTGGAGCAGGTCTCTCTTCACCTCCACCACCTTGGGTTGTTCCTTGAAGGAAAACTGAGGAGGTGGAACGCTGGTGGGCGCAGGTGTAGAAGGCTTTGGCTCGGGGACCGAGAACAGAAACGGTTTGGTTTCTGGTTTTTCGGACTTGAAAGATACAGAAGGCACCTCTGTTTTGAGGGTTGGTGCATTTCCTGTATTAGCAAATCCGAACGCCGGTTTGGGTTGCGGTGGCTGGGTCGGGGTTTGTATTGGTGGCGGCTTACCAAACGCAGGGGGTGGTTTTGATGTGCTGAAGTTCGTAGGTTTTGTCTCAGCTGGTTGTGAAACAGGCGGAAAACCACCCGATGAAAACCCAGAAGCACCGCTGTTTGACAGCAAGAAGTCGGCAAAAGAGCCCTTGACCTTTTCCTGTTTAACCGCCGGTGGTTTGGGGTTTTTGAGAATATCCATATCTTTGACATTCTTCAAATGCAAATCGTCATTAGGCTTGCCTCTGTTGACAAACGCCGCTAGCGGAGCGTCGATCTTCTCGTTTAGCCTCAACGAATAGGCCTGGGTGTACTTTGGCTTGTCTGAAAGAGCGTTCAATTTGTACTTGGACTCGAGCTTCTCCTTGTTGAATAAATCGACGAGAAGCCCGTCTTTTTCGTCCTGAATCACATCAATTTCGTAGTACTCAACAAACTTCACCAATTCCCCGAGCGTGTCGAACCCCAACATCGACTTGAGCGTCTCGGCGTCGTAGGGCTTTCCTTTGGAGTGGTAGCCTCTAGACATGGCTTTCAATGCGTAGAACCTGATCTCGTTGAAATGGGTTTCGAGCAAACACGCCACCAAGAACGGGGTTTCCTTGCTGTAGACCAACCGGAAGAACTCCACGAACAAGTTGAGACATCCGATGGTGTTCTTGTGGCCCCGCTCTATTATGTTGTTCTGGGCGGCTATTTTCCTTATTTTCAACGCCAACTGGATGAGGCTGTCGTTGAAGATGGCGTCGGGAAGCGTCTGGAGCTCTCTTTCGACCTCGGCGTCCTTGATGTGGCTCAAGAGATAGTATGCACGGAACTCGGCCTCGTTGGGGCACAGGCCTCCTCTGTTGCGCACGTCCTGGTAGATTTCCACCAAGGTCTGCAATGCTTTGTTGAACTGCTCGAGCTCCTGCTGCTGCGAGTACTCGACGTCGCTGCCGGCCATGACGTGCAAGCACAAGAGATGGATGCGCACGATGCGCTCGTTGCAGTCGATGGCCTCGGGCCCGAAATAGTTCTGGTACGTGAAGTCCTGGCGAATGGACCGGGTCCGGTCCCAGATGAAGGAGTGCGCCTCAGGAAGCTTGGGCACGATGTCGGTCACCAAGTAGTCCAAGGTGCTCTTGAGAATATGCGGCGGACGAACGTCCGATGGTAACGGCGGCGGTTGGCCAGCAGCCGGCCGGGAAAACGCCTTGACAGCCCGATCTCGGGCGATTTTGTTGGTGGCAGGGTCCTTCTCGAGCGCCTTGACGTTGTTCTCCAACGCTCTGCGCACCCGCTCGAACGTGGGACACATGTCGAGACAGGTGCCCTGGAAGGAAATGGCGTCGTTGAGGTCTTTGCGGATATTCTCTGCGTCCACGAGCCCCAACGTCTCCATCTCCTTCCGCTCGGTGTCACGCATCTTCTGGAAGAGCTCGTAGAGGCCCTGGTTGTCCATTCCCGTCTGCTCCATCTGGACCATTTTGAGCTGGTTCTGCTTGTCCCACGCATGCTGCACGAACGGCATGGGCACAAGGAGCCGCGGCTGCGACTGGAGGAACTTGGACACCTCGCGGGGCCGGGTGTTCTTGCGCCTGAACCCCAATGATTCCGGGTTCGGCACCAACGGCCCTGTAGCGGCTATTTCCTCGGCGGTGAAATGCTGGTATTTGGCATCGCTCTGGCGGGCCTGCACCCGCGACTCGACGTACGCCTCGGCGTCGGCGTCGGCGTCGTCGCTGGCGGGTTTCTTGCGGTTGTTGTTGCTGGGTTTCCGCAGATTACTGGAATTTGCTGGTTGCGACCCATTGGGAGTCTTATTTCGGTGGGCTCTGTCCTTGGCCCCGGGGTTTTTGGAGAAGCCCCGTTTCTTGCCCCCGGCGTCCTTCCTGCGAGGATCGCTGTACCCGCTGGCGGGTTTCGGAAGGGTCTGGGACACCATGGAGTTGGACATAGATTCGCGAAGATGAAATGATGAGCCGTCTGGAGTTGGGTGATTTGCAGAGTTGCCGTGTAGAGTGTTCTGTACAGGGGGTTGTGCTGTGGCGTGGTGTAGTTGTGTAGTCGCTGTTTGCGTTTCGTTTGGGGTTTGTTTTCTACGTATTATTTTATGTTTAACCTTGTCAATTTGACCGCTAGGGCCGGAACTCGCCAGTGATCTAGTGCCGTCGCCCGCCATCGCTAGTGGTCACCCGCAGCTCGCCGGGCACTCCGCTGCACATGCCTAGTTCCGCTGTCAGCTCCTCCTTCTGCAGTAGCATCCAAACACAGGCCTTCCGCTCTCAATTTTTCACTACATCTTTTATTACTGTTCGTCGGTATATTATATCTATACATTAATACACATTAAGCCTTTTCAGCACGAGCCTTGGCCAAAGCCTTAGCAGTACCGTGCAAAGCGTATCTGTGGTTACGACGGAACTTGGCGTCAACACCTTTCAACGAAGGGTACTTGTTGGTCTTAGGCTTCTTGATACCGTTTCTGTGGGCCTTCTTGGTCTGGTTGTGGGCGGTATGGTTCTTGGATTTAGCCATTGCTGTTTGTTAGTGGGGCTCAGGTGGGATTTGTAGGACGAAAACCGCTGTTTTCTTCACAAAACTGCGACGGCATCTGCGTGCATCTGTGACGGGGGCGCTGACGCAACGACGTCCCGAAACACAGCGTTCCGACCTATATGTGGTTTCTTAACATACCTTCTAGATGTAATAAAATTCTCAGTCGAAATTTTTTCATAGTGAGAGGGCCGGGTGCGTGCGGGTACCGGCCGGGGCTGCAGCCCTGAAACTCACCTATACCAGAATAGCCCGTCGGCAACACCTCCAGCAATACCAAGCCTATATTTCTATGTAGTGTACAATTAGTTAGTGGGGACAGCAGCGGCCTTCTCCTTCTTTTCGAGCTTCTTCTGGGCCTTGGCGCCCATGATTCCTCCACCCCAGTGTCTTCTGGAGTCCTCGAATTTTTCAGTGAAGTTGGCGTCGATGGTCGACACTAATTTGGCCAATTCAGCCTCGTCAGCGGACGAGACTTCGGTCAAGGCGGCGACAGAAGAGGTCTTCTTGTGGACCAAGGTTCCCAATCTGGCCTTACCCTTCACAATGGCGTATGGCACACCCATCTTTCTACAGAGGGCTGGCAAGAAAATGACCAACTCGATGGGGTCGACGTCGTTGGCGATCAAGACCAACTTGGCCTTCTTGTTTTCGATCAACGACACAACGTGGTTTAAACCGTACTTGACCACCACGGGCTTTGGCGAGGCGTCCTTGGCGGACTTGCCCTCGGCAATGGCAGCGGCTTCCTTGGTCAATCTTTCCTTCTTTTCGGCGGAAGTCTCGGGCTTATACTTGTTGAACAATTTAAAAGTTTGGGCAGCAGTGTTCTTGTCCAAAGTGTTGGAGAATTGGGCAATAGCGGGAGGCACCTTCAATCTCAAAGACAAGATCTTTCTCTGTCTCTGGAGCTTGACGTACTCGGGCCATTTGACAAATCTCGACAAGTTTCTCTTTGGCTGAACAGATTGTCCAATGCCGAAGCTCTTGGGGGTCGACTCGACCAAGGGGTTCTTGGGAGCGGCCTTAGAGACGGACTTGGAGGCTAAAGGGGCTGGAGCAACTTTTCTTGGAGGCTGTGTCATTGAGTTAGTGGTGTTCATAAATGAACCTCTATACTCTACAGTATCAAAAGATACTCAGCCTTGCCAGAAGTGGCGGTCTAGTTCGCAAACAAGACGCGGACCACTCCGGCACAGCAATAGAGTGTGGGAGGGTCCAGTCCTTTAGTTAACATACCATTTTAAGAATAAACGTGAATGAAAAACTGGTGAAAAAGTTTTTAAAATTTTTCACTTGAGGGACCGTGCCTCTTTTTACGCGCCGGGGTAATTTCTAGCATAGCTGCAAAATCTTATTAAATCTACCAACCTTGAATCTGTTCAAACAATTCAATTCGTTTATGGGTCTTGCCCCGTAAATTGTCTCTGATGTGCTTTCGTACATCGTCCACCATCGCCGGATGTGCGCATGTAGCAAAACCGACGGAATTGTCGGCCTCTTGGATGCTTTGCCGGACAATCTCGCCGATGTTTGGCCGCCCGTACCGGAACTGGACATGCGGGAGGATGTCATGGTACCGTCTGAGGTACTTGGCGTCGGAATTCCTGCTCTCCTTCTCCGTCAACCGGCTGTGCTGGGAGTCGCCAGAGTCGCTCTCGGTCGTGACATCGCATTCGTCCGGTCGAGTAACGTAGACAACCACCTGGACGTTGGTGGTCTCGAAGCGCTGCAACTCCTCAAGGAACCACTCGATCGACTTGAAGTTCCGGATGATCCAGTAGAGTTTGATTTGCTTGTCGACGCTCTTGGTGGCCATATCGTAGGCCTCGTAGTATAAGCCTGGGATTCCATTACCACCGGTGAGGAACACGGCATTCTCGTACTTGTAGATGGGTGTTCTCAAAGAGTAAGGTCCTTCGACCGTGACTTTCAATCTCAACGTCTTGGAGGGCTCTTGCATGATTCTTCTGTATAACCCGTGGGAGATTCCACCTTTGATCTTGATGTAGAATGAAATGGTGTTGGGTTCACTTACAGAATCAACAAGAGTGAATGGGTGTGATTGCCAGAAACACGAGGGTCTGATGAAGTGGATAAACGCATGGCATCCGGGAAATGGCTTCCAGTACTTGGGTCTGTTGACCGTAACCTTCAAGGTCTCATCAGCTTTGATCTCCACCAAGGCTTCCTGGATTCCAAACGAGCAAAGTCTGGCCAACCTCACAACTCTATCGAGCACCCAACAGGCCACGCTGGCATAGAAGAGCTCAACACCTCCTCTCTGGTGGCAATGGCGCCAGCCTCCAGCAATAAATATGGCTGCTAGGATTATGTGGACTAGCAAGAACACTTCGTAGTGATGAGACCGCAAGAAGTACAACGACTGAAACATGATAAGGGCCATGGCTACCATGCCCACGTAGCCCATAACAATAGCAGGTTGCTTTCCCAAAGTCCCATAGGCATGGACATCCTTCATGTAGACCGTCTCGCAAATTGCATGCAAGAGAATCATGATGAAAGTGACTCTAGCAATCCACCTGTGGAACGTTAAGAACCTTGAGTAGCCCCAGCCAGTGAACCATTGCAAGAAGTTGTTTCTTCCAGCGAACAAAACAAGCAATGGGAGGTTAAACACTCCAATGTTCGAAAATCTATTGGCCACGGCATTAATAAATCTGGATTGAACTGGGGTGTGGACCTGGGGGAAGCAGAAGGCAAAAAGAAGAATAAACCACCCGCTCAACACAATGGTTTCGAACCTCGTCGGTATGAGTCCCCCTAAGGGCCATTTTAAAGGAGCTGCATGATAATGGGATCCCAAAGGAGCCAACGAAATGTTTCTTTTCACCCAATTGGCAAGCTGGCCATTGGTGGATTTCTTTGCAAGAGGCCGCAAAAAACGACTCCAGTTGTAAATGGCGGCAATAATCATAACCACGAACCAATACCCCACCAAGGCGATTCCAAAGAAGATTTCCCAATTCATTGCCTGTTCACTTTTATAGAGCTGAATAAAATGTTTCTGGATCACTTCTGGTTTAAATACAACAGGGTATGGGAATGGTGCAGCAGCTTGGTATGCGGTGGCTCTTTTTTCCAAATCGTTGGATCTTTTGTGGTTAGAAGATGGTGGTTTATAAGTGTTAGGTGGGACAAGATAGTTGGTGGCGTTGTTGTAGGCCAGCTCAAACTGACTCCGGGTCAAGTGAGCAAAGCTGCATTGCTTCAAGAATGCCTCAATGTACATTTCAGGATCGGAAAATCCACCATCCTTCAAACATTTGGCAACTGAGCCCAATCTAGGCTGATCTGAAACAAGACAGTATTTGGAACTGTCGACATACTTGAGTAAAGTAACTGAGTCAGTTAAAGGATTTATCAACTGGACACAGGCCCTGGAGCCTAATTCTCTCTTGTATGCAAATTTAAACTGAGCAGTAGTAGCGCTGATGCAGATGAATAAAAAGAATAAATTCATCGAAGGGTTCTGCAAATAATATAATCACTGTAACAAAAGGGTAATATATATGTGTAGGTAATTGGCTAGATCGGTTGCAGATGGTGCCTTTATAAGAAAAGAGAAACTACTATCATCTACATCCAAGCAAAAACCACAAGAAACTTAAATTACGGATCCTAATAATAATTACAGAACTCAAAAGCCCCTTGTTGGACCTTGTGGCTATTATTATTTTTCTTGATATCCTAAGTTGGCTTGAGTTGGAATCTTTAAGAGCAAGCTGTCAAAAATTGGTATGAGAATCTGCATTCTTATCCGATAGATTTCCTATTTAGGTTGAGTTTGGCCGCAGTAAGTTTTTACACAAGATAAGTATAATAAACCGCATATTTCTATTAACTACGACAATTTACTGATCTTACTACTGTAGTTTTGATAGTTTCAAGTCTAGCCAACCTGGAATATCATCTGTGGGACTAGTAGATCTTGAATCTTCACGAGAATCTTGTGGGAGAAAAAATAATTTTCACAGCACATACCCTTGCATTGCACGTTGGAATTAATGAAAAGCTAATTTTCTGGGTATTGGTAAGCGTTAGTAATATTTGTAAGATACATGGTAGATGATTCAACATAGAATATCACAGATTTTTCTTGGAAGAAGGCTTTTCTGTCATGAATGATTCTTGAATTAGGTTTTCTTACAAGCCTTTCCGAAGAAATTAAGTTTCCAGGGACTAGCTAGAAACGTCTATTTCAGGTATCCATGTTACTTTAGCAATTGTGGGAGATCTTGATTTTCTATGATCTGGTTGCTCTGTAGCGATTTGCACCTGGAATTTCATTCCGTATATGTAACTGCCAACTATGTCGTTTCATGCAGAGATCTGCTTCGAGGTACCTTGAGTGACTTATTTTTCGCTTAAAAAAAATAGATTAGACCACACTTTAGTGGTCCCTCACAGCCCCTCGGTTAGAGCCCTTTTCATAATTGATCTACGTAAAAGCATCTAGAACTTTATTTATTGTACATATTAGATTAGGATATTATAATAGCTCTTTCTTAAACTTAGGAATCAAGTATTCCTTACTCTTCATTCTAATGAAGAAACCGGGTGCACCCCAACCAAAAAGCTCTCCCACCCCACCCTTGGACGAAATTGGCACAAGAAGTGTAGTGGATGTGGCCTTGGAATACGCTTTCAAGCTGACATTCTTTCCCAATACATATTTGTCGAGAGTTGGTCTAATGATCTTGCACAGAATAAAATTCACATCAATGAGAGTCTTGGAAGTGATGGAACAAATGTCCCCATACCCGAATATATTGTCTTTTTTGGTTACAAAATATTCGTTAACCTTTAAGTATCCGTTTTTGTCCAAGAAATCTTTTGGCAAAAACGATGAATTAGGTTTCATAAATGCAGCATTGATGACGATATCATAGTTTCTGGTTTCATTGCCAACTCTCAAGCTAGTAGGAGTGAGATCCTCGACGATGGTGTTGTCGAGAACATTAACGTTGAGTTTCTGCAATTGTTGCACAGCGCTGCGCTGTCTCTTGGGGTTTAAAGCAGACAAAACTCTCTCACCTCTATTGTATAAGTCTATGGTGGGGGTTTTGTAGCTTTCAGCGATCTCAGACACAGTTTCAACTCCAGTGGATCCACCGCCCACAACTGCCACTCTGGTAGCATTTTGGAGGATTTTAGCATCTCTCTTGATGGCATCAGTAGCCTCAGAAACCTCACCTGGTTTATAGTATGGTGCACCAGCACTGGCTCCAGAAGCCACCACAAGAAAGTCGTACTTGACCACTTCGTCGCCTTTTGTCGTTGAGACAATCACCGAGTTGGTTGTGGGGTCGACTTTTTTTGCCCAGCCTTTAACTAATTTGAATGGGCCCTTGATCATTCTGTTGAGAGGACCAATAGCATCATTGATGAGCTTGGGGTTGGTGAGCAATCTGGGTGTTCCAACAATGTAGAGCATTTTGTCATCTGGCGAAATTATGGTAACTTCGACATCTTTTTGGTTTACAAGGTGGTTGGCAACAAGAACGGCTCCAAAGGATCCTCCGATAATCACGACTCTCTTCATTGTGTTGATGAAAACATGGCGAACGGCAGAGTTATTTAAATGCTGGCATGAAGAGGCTGGTGGAGTTAAGGGAGATAATTATTAGAAATCGCGGGAGTTAAG
This sequence comes from Keqinozyma sinolaborantium, assembly GCA_039762375.1. Lineage (NCBI taxonomy): Eukaryota > Fungi > Ascomycota > Pichiomycetes > Serinales > Debaryomycetaceae > Keqinozyma > Keqinozyma sinolaborantium. The sequence continues at coordinate 34,658 of JAQRFW010000012.1, read as the reverse complement.
ATTGGTATTCTTACAAATCCCGGGGATTTAAGGGAGTTAAGGGAGTTAAAATAATGGATTTGTGATTAAAATGTGGTATGGACACACTCGATTTTTTGCATTAAAACCACCACATCTGGTCGTACTGTGTTGTGGGATCTACGCAAGGGATAAAATATCATTTAGCGTACTCGGATATGGTCGGCTAGTCAATTATTATGAAAAATTCATCCGACGGACTGGAAAGCTAAAAATCGATGAACTAGTACGTTTCTGATGCTCTGGTGCCTGTCATATAGCCATATACGACCGGATGTCTCAGAATTGACATTATTTGAGACATCCGGAAAAATCAATGTAACCTATTTTTAAAACAGCTGATAATCTCGGATTAATTATTTACACCTGCACAGCTACACAATAGACTGGTATGATTTATGTCGATCTGACATCCGATTCAAACGCTTAATTTAAGGTTTTTAGCCCATTTGACAGTGTTGGCGTGTTGTGCCTGGCAATTGGTCCCCTCGTCAACCAGTTCGGCAGCTAATTAATGCCGATTGACGGCAATTCTTTCATATGCACCCCAGTTTTCGGGCCTTTGACACTAATAATGGCATGACCACGATCGGTGCATTCCTGTGCCAATTGTTGTTGTTGCATTGACCCGACCATGATTTTGCTGTAGCACCCAAAAATGTCGTCGACATCTCAATCGCATTTACTTTATCTCTGCTATGAACTTCGTGCTGTTGGAGTCTGTAGGGTCGGCCCGGGCGTCGCTCTCGGGGATCATGGGGTCCACCTCGCTTGCGTGCTGGATCGTGCTCCTTGTGCCGCAACTCATCGAGCAATGGCGGTTGAAATCTGCGGAAGGAATTGCTATTGGGTTTATCTCGATTTGGTTTTTGGGGGATATTTTCAACTTGGTCGGCGCCATCTGGGCGGGCTTGTTGCCGCAGGTGGTGTTCATCGCCGTGTGGTTCTGTATCACCGACACCTTGATGCTCTCGTCGTATTTCTACTACACGTACTTCCACGAGAAAAAGCCCGAGGAAGAGCCGCTCGTGGCCCACAGAAGAAATTCCAGCACCTTGACCGATATCGCCTTGGAGCCGCAGTTCCACGGGGTGTTTGTCAAGTTCGTGTTGCCGATTCTCTTTGTAGTTGGATGTGGAACATTGGGCTTTTTCTTGTCAGATGGCGATGAGGGCCAGGATGACACGCCCCAAAAAATCGCCTTGGGTCCCCAGATCGTGGGCTACTTATCTGCATTCCTCTACTTGGGCGCCAGAATCCCCCAGATCATCCAGAACCACAAGAGAAAGTCGGTGCACGGCCTCTCTCTCTTGTTCTTCTTGTTTTCCACATTGGGTAACTTGACCTATGCCGGACAAATAGTCAGTTACAGAAGCGACTGGAACTATATCGTGTTGAACTTGAGCTGGTTGCTCGGGTCGTTTGGCACCATCTTCGAAGACAGCGTTATCTTTTTGCAGTTCTACTTGTACAGAGAACACGCCAACGAAGCGGTGATTACATAGTTAATACTTGTATTTTATACCTGTAGTTGATGCAATATCTTACACTAGAAACTCCTAAATCACGGCTCGAAGTCGGCCAACTGCTTTTCGTCTGGCACCGATTCGAGGTTGAGCTCTTCCGCTCCAGACCAATCCACGTGGATTTTTCTATAATTTGTCAAATCTGTGTTCTTCAAGAAGTGGTTTCTCTCGGATCTCCAATCCAGCTGAACGTCCTGGAACGCCTTGTCCCAAACTTTATCGTAAACGGCTCTGATCTTGGCCTCCTCCTTTTGGCGGACCTCCTCCATGGCCATCCACTCCATGTGCTTCAAGTCGTCGGACGACGGCTCGTAGATGTGCCATATCACGTAGTGCGGGAGCCCGTACACGTTGTAGCCCATGCGCTTGCTCAACTTGCCGAAGGCCTCGGTCTCGGCGTGCTTCTCGAACGAAAACGCCGGGAAGTGGGACCCCGTGCGGAACACCTTGGCCTTGGCCAAGATCGAGACCCCGCCGATGCCGTCGAGCTCCATCTCCACCTCGGGGTCGCCGTAGGGGTCGCGCAAGTACGCCAAGTGCGGGCGCCAGGTCTGGTACTCGACGTAGCCCTCGACAATGCAGGCGTCCTCGTCCAAGGAGTCGGCCAACTGCAAGCCGCCGTCGGACTCCTGCCACGAGTTCAAGTCGTACGGCTGCTGGTTGCCGAGCCAGTCCGGCAACGGGCGCCACACGTTGGGCACGATCACATCTTTTCCGTGGTGCATCAAGTCCTCCAAGATGGAGCGCGGCACCGTCTCGACGTCGGCGTCCCGCCAGTACACGTGCGAGTGGTACGGCTTGATGGCGACCGTCCAGAGCCAGTTGCGGGCGCGGGCCATGAGCTTTCTACGGGGGCCCTGGGCTGCGAAGCCGTGCCGGTCGCTGAACGACTGGCCGATGATCTGGCCAAAGTCCTTCTCGAACACCTCGATCTCGCCGAAGCGCATGGCCTCGTCCGGGTCGTTCTGGATCTGGTTGAGGTGTTTTTTCAAGGTGCCCATGGTGTTGTCGCTGGAGTCCGACACGAGAAACGCCAAATCGATGAGATTGTGGGGGTACGTCAAGTTGCGCATGTGCCCGAAGAACATGGGCAAGTGCGCCGAGGCGTCCCGGAGCGGCACGCAGAAGAGCACCCGCTCGCCCTGCTGCCACCCGTTGTCCGAGCCCTCGTAGTGGCCCAAGTCGAAAAACTGCACGGACTCGAGCGTCGAAAAGTCCGGCACGTAGAGCGGGCGGCTGGCGAGCGTGTACCGGAGCAACGCCACTGCCGCCAACGCTAGCACCGCCAAGACGTAGCGGCCCTTGGAGAGTATCAGAGACATAAAGTTGTTGACGCGGAAGTTCGCGATGTGTTGTGAACACGACATTGCGACATTACTCTACAACCGGATGCGGATGCGGCCCAAATAAGGTTAGAAAATACTCGTAAATATCATATGATATGTGTTTTCAGAGTTTTTCCGATCCGCCAAAATAGGGTGACCAGGTTTTTCCGGCATCGTTTAGGGACTATTTTCTGTAATTACCTCAGTTGAATGATTGAAACGTTTCTGCCCGAATGTGTATATAAATCCCTCCGTGCCTTGGTTTCTGCAAAATGCAAGCTACCTGGAATTTCGATGCTCCTTTGTCTCCCGTCACTGACAACAATGACTGGCTAAACTATATCGAGTCTGACAAAATGCCTTTACCTGAGTTACTGTACGCTCAAAACTTCGACCAGTCGTTAGAAACTTCGCCTATAAGCGAGGACGGCCTCAACAATTTCTTCGACACCTGCTACAACTCCTTGGACACCACCCACTACAACTCCCCCATCAAACAGGAGGATTCCGGCTTCTCCTCCCCAGATTTGAATGTGGTAAACGAGAAATTACTGCTTCTCAAGACCTCCTCCTCAGACTTGGAGAATGTGTTTGACACACAGGACATTTTGTCGAGGCCAAGAATTGCCAAAAGGAGAGCTCCCAGAAAGAAATTGACCAAGACCCAAAAGGAGGCTCACAACGTTATCGAGAAGAAATACAGAATTAACATCAACACCAAAATAGAAGGCCTTCAGAAATTGATTCCCTGCTTGGCGCTCGAGGAAACCGGCTTCAAGACGAGGTCCAACGTCGCTAGCGCCAACAGCGGCTCCAGATTGAATAAATCTTTGATCTTGGAGAAGGCCATGGACTACATAATTGCCATGCAGCTGAACGAAAAGCAATTAATAGAGGAAAATTTAAAGTTGAGAAACAAGATGTTAAGTCTTGGCGGCTCGCTTGATTGACCAACTTATGTGTGATGATTTATGATTTTTCTAGAGAATTTAATATGTGTTAGAATGGACATTTCGGATCCAATTAATCTTACTGTATGCAGGTCCCGATCTCCCAAGGTCAACATTTTCAGCCCGATATTGGGCTCGTTGGGGTGCGTCCACTGCGGGGCGGGCGCCTACGGCAAGCTTGTGCAGCCCAGGTGGCTCCTGGGCCGGGCAGCGCCAGGATTTCTGCCCTGGATTATTATGCGCTTAGGAAATCAATATCAGACCATCAAAATTTGACGTCACATTTCCACAACAAAACGGCGGACAGTTTCTGTATATAGCCATTAAGGCACCTACGCATCGTAAATGGCTACGTTTCGGGGCTTCTGCTGCAGTGGGTGACAGAGATCCGCCTGAAACGGTTTCTTTTTTTAGCATCTTTTTAGCTTCCCGTTCTGTTCCGAGTTGCCCTAGGCGGCCGCCCACATGACCAGGGCGGCGTGCTTGCATCTCTGGCACCCATTTATTTCGCAGCCTGGTGGTGATAATTTCGACTTCGCGGTTTGTTGTCTACTATGACTTCGGCGCACCATTTGATATCGGATTTGAACAATCTTTTGGCGGAGTCCAAGAGACGCAACTCCGATATCCGCAAAGCCTGCGAGGCGGCGTTGCTGGATGTCCAAGCTGGAAACGCCAGCGGCTCAATTGACGGACTTAGCGACCAGGCCAAATCGCATATTCTCGAGCCGTTTATCATCAGTTGCTCCACCGGCAACGCCAAGTTCGCCAATATCGCCGTGCCTGCCATCAACAAGCTCGTGTTGTCGAAGGCCGTCAACGTCGGCGACTTGAAACGGCTCGTTGCCGCTCTCGACGAGGCTTCGCATTTGGCCATAGACATCCAGTTGCGAATTCTCCAGTGCTTGCCGGCATTGATGCAGATATACAGCCGCGAGATCACCAACCTGCTCCTAATAGAGATCTTAGTGATCTGCGCCGGGCTCACCTCCAACAACAAGTCGACGGTGGTCATAAATACGGCCTCGGCCACGCTCCAGCAGTTGTTCACCAATGTGTTCGATAAAGTGCCCGTGCAGCCGTCGGAGCCGGCCACCAAGGAGATCTCCATCGACAACAGCGAGGTGGTCAAGGTCGACGACCTCTCGTACGAGGGATACATGATATTCTCTGACTTGTGCCACCTCATAGAGAACGAGGAGTGTCAGTATCTCGAACACCTCCAGATCAGACAGTCGTCGGTGCTCGAGATCGTCGAGAGCATCATCAACTCGCACGGCCAGTTGTTTGCCAACCACCCCGAGTTGTCGTATTTGCTAAGAGTAAAAATCGTGCCGTCTCTGTTGAGAATTCTCAACTCGTCCGACGACTTTGCCTTGGTCGTCCGGACCATGCGCATCCTCCTGGCGCTCCTCGGCACCCAGTTGGACAACTTGGTCATCGAGAGCGAGATCATCTTGTCGATTCTCAACCACATTGTCATAAACGAAGACAATTCTGAATGGGAGAAGGTATTGGTGCTCGAGATTTTCAACAATATTTTCTCCAACTTCACCTTGGTTCAATCCATCTACAACACCTACGACGCCAACCCCAAAAGAAAGAATCTCGTCCAGGAATTGTTCAACGTTCTCAATCACTTTCTTCAGAAAACGCCCTTCTTGATCTCAGATATCCTCCAGGTTCCCTCGCCGCAACAGCCGCATTTGTCTAAGCAGCATTCCACGTTGAAGATCACCATCCTCGACCATCTAGACAAACACGAACCCCCAGCGTCTATTCCAAGAACATACTCTATACACTTGATTTTCAACATCCTCGTTCTCTTCACCGACGGCATTGCCCGGTTCGTGAACGGGCTTTCCGGCCTGGGCGAAACCCAGAACTTGGAGAACGATATCGAGTTCATCAACAGTATAATCGAAAGGTCGTACCCCGATGTCTCGTACCTTTTAAAGTGCTTTATTTATACGGTCATGGACAATGACAATTTCCATCTTCTTATCAGGTCTCTCCAGAAATTCACCCATACTACAGGCTTGTTGGGCTTGAATTCTCTCAAAGACAATCTTTTGATCATCCTTGGTCAGGCAATCATAAGAAACGAAAGTGACCGCGTCACAGACACAGAGGATGTTGGAAACACTTCTATACTACAGGAACAAGGGAAAAACTTGTTGGCCTTGGGCGAGTCTATAGTTGAGTCCCTCACCAGTGGTGAAGCAAATGGGTCCAGCGAAAAACTAGACACTATAAAATCCCGTAATTTCTGCACCAGGCATGTCACTTGTCTTCGAGCTCTAATCAATCTTGCTATTTCCTTGGGATCAACTCTCACAGACTCGTGGAAAATAGTGTGGATCACTCTCCAATGGTGTGATTATTACATCAATGGTTTGAATGAGTTCAGTGGTGTCAAAAAGGTTGACGATTCCTTTACATTGAAGGTCACTCAGCTGGAATTGAATAGCATCCAAACATCCATTTCCAAGTTCTTCGAGAGTATAGCAGACTACCCTCCAGAAAGTTACCAGCTGTTGATTAAAGAGGTGATATCTCTAAATGAGATTGGCCTTCTCAAGAAGTCTGCTGAACTTCCGTTGAACTTGTGTCCGTACAATAAGATCTATTTCATAGATCAGCTCTATGCCCTTACGAAGGTCGATCCTGTCAAATTTCTCATAGATGACGCACAAACCTTCCCAATGTTGAGTGACTTTTTTATTCTGATTGGTACGATCCGCAACAATTTGCTTGTTAACCCTAAGCTCAAGCTTTATGTTGTGGAGAAATTCAACTTGATTATAAAGAACCTAACAAATGAAGGTCGTTCCGACTCTGATAACGACAAAAACAATAAAGCCAACGAAATCTGCTTGAACGGGTTGAACTCGTTATTGAATGCTTTGATCAGCAATGGTTCTACTGACGAATTGCTCGTACTCAATACCGAGATTGATGTCCATTTGAAGATTTTAGAAACGCTCTACGAAGTAATCGACAACTGTGACAAAAATTTGACTGAAGCGTGGGATATCATTTTCAAGATTATCAACAGTTCGTTCCATCTCGAGCAAGCAGACTCTACTGTGCGGGAGAAGGCCACTCCTTTGATTGAGGCCTCTTTCAACACTCTCAAAATGATTTTAAACGAATTCATTCTGACTCTACCAATTGAGCATTTCAAGCTCTTGATTGACACGTTGTATAACTTCTGTGAGCAGTCATTCGACTTGAATGTATCGTTCAGCTCCATCAGTTACTTCTGGTTGATTGGGGATTCGATCAAATCTAAATTCTCCCAGTCAAGTGACGTATTCGATATCGATACCGAGTCCAAATTGATTTCTTACATCGCAGACTCTAAGAAGAACGATGACACCTTCTTCAAGTGCTTGGACATATACTTGATGACGAGACTAATTACTCTCACCAATGATGAAAGAGCCCAGGTTAGGGATGGTGCCCTCCAAACGTTCTTCGAAATTATCGACGTGCATGAAGCTTTGTTCAATGACAAGCAATGGAATTTGATTTTCAATATTATTTTGGTTAAAATATTTGAGGTCAAGCAGCTTGAAGTCAAGGAAATGAAAGAGGCAGTCACTTTGAAAATTGATGGTCTTATTTCGATTTTCACTAAGCACAGTTCCACGTTTACTTTCGAATTTTGGAAAGGCTTTATTGATTTTTTTGACAACATGGTGAAACTTAATCGGTTAGAGTTAAATGTGATTCTTTTTGACAAGTTTAATGAGATACTTCTTATTGATCTCAAGAATAACCCAGACTCAGACCGGATAGTGGAGGAATTTTTCAATTTCTGGATCGGAATACCCATTGAATATGACTTTAATCAGCCGGAGTTGTACATTGATAGTTTGACTCGCTTGTTAAAGATATTCCAGAATCTCTACCAAAAAGTGGAGCTTGACGAGAAGAAAATTCAGCTTGTCTTGAACAACTTTTCGAAGAGTGTGAGATATCCGATCATTGTCAACCGGCTGGATGACACCAAACCCACTGTTTTGCAATCCACTGTGATCGAGAACTTTAAAGCTATTGATAGCAGCGATGATAAAATCAACTCAAATGTGATCAGAGAGTTAAGCAATATTTTGGTGTACCAATTTGTGGTGAGAGAAAGAATCGAGAGCAAGTTCAAAAACTCCAATCTCAAGGTAAAATACAAGACTCCAACTTTCATCGCAATTGGAAGCTTGTCTTTCCAATTGATTGTTGAAAAGTTCTCTGCTGTGAAACAAGTGGAAATTCTCTTGCACGATAAGACGATTAGTAAATTGATCAGATCGTTGCTCGAAGTTATTGAGAACAAAACACTGGGAAATGAAGAAGGATCATTACTTTGGGTATCATGCTATAAGTTCTTAGCTACCACGTTATCAAAGGTATTTGAAGGCCAAGTTGACGACGAAATATGGGATTTGGCTTTGAAAAGTGTGTCTGCTTGCTTCGCATGTCAGAACAAACAGGAAGAGTCGGCTGGTATCGACCACTATAAAACACTTTCCAGTATTGTTATTCCCAAACTAAAGGAGAAAAGGAATATTGGTGAATACATCAAGATTTTGTATGAGAACTCTTATCTCTACGAGTTCAACGAAATCGAGGGCGAGATTATGCAAAACCAAAAGCCAGAAGAAGCCCTCTTTGCCTATGATTTCGATGAGTCGTTCGGCTCCACAAAGCCCACGGTGTTTTTCAAGTTCAATGACATCAGGTTTCATAGTTTGGAACAGTTGATAGACTTCGCTAACCAAGACGACTTCCAAGAAATTGCAAGTGAGTATTTTATCACTAGAATTGCATTCACGATCAGAAGGCTTATTGAAGAGGAAAGGTTGGTTTACAAGATGCCCTCATCGATTGTCAGGGAGCGTGAGTTCAGTCTTCTTCTCAGTGGTCTTGCCAAATTCTTGTCGCAACAAAACCAAACTGGTGCCAGTTCTATCGGCAAGTTGATGGACTTTTTAATTCAGACCATACCTTTTAGTCACAAGTTTGGAAGCTGCCGTGGTTATTTGGAACAAATCTTGATCAAATACAACGCTAGAGCTTAGGATATAGATAATTAATTATATTCGTTTTACTCATGCTGATTATAAAATGCTAGTTAAAATACTTCCACACTTCAATGGTCTTCTCGTAATTTATGGGCAACATTAGGTAGGTGTATTTGAGTTTGTGATTTCTGTTCAAACCAATGAGGTCTCCGTTGAAGAATAATGAAAACATCGAGGTCCTGAAGTTTTTCAGTTTGACAAATAGAGCTCTGAAATTTCTGAAGATTTCTCCGTAGGTTAATGATTTGTTAGACAACGAGAGATAGACATTATTCCTGTGTTTGGAGATGAAATTGAACGTCAACCCACCTTGAAGTCTGTTTGAATTCTTCAACTTTAGCACCATGACGAACAACGGCACAAAGTTTATCACAATAAGAAGATTCTCCAAGAAGTTCAAGAGCAAAACCACCGCTAATCGGATAAGGAAAAATGTCAAGTAGAATGCAAACATTGTTGGAAGCAAGAGAATCAAGATCATGAAGAACAATGTTCCAATCAACAATTGATCGACTTCGTAGAATTGGCCTGGTTGGGAGTAGTTATCAAGGTTATCGATACGGTTCCTAAGCAAATTGTACTTCTTACCGTGGAAAAGTTTGAACAACGACTTGATCACATCCACCTGTTTTTTATAGATTCGGGCCGATGTATGATACGACCAAAATATGTGAATTGTGACCAAATTTAGACAGTCGATCACAAAACAGATGAATAGAGAACACCCCCCATAGCAGAGGATCTTGACAAAGCCCATAATAAGCCCTACAATTGCCTCGTTGTTAACGATATCTTGTATGGTCATACTCCAGAAGTTGATACTCCAAAGAAAAATCTGACCGAGGAAGGAGCCCAACTCGTTGTTCAACTTGAAGCCCGCCGGGTGGTCAAACGACACCCAGCTGATGAGGTTGAAAAAGTCGCTCGAGAGAAGCTTTTCAAGAACTGTGACTTTTATGAAACGACCTATGGTCGACTTGTGGTTGTCGATTACAGTCCAAACCGTCATTCCTAGAAGCACGTCGTTGAGAATCAACCAGATAGAGTTGAACATGTTGATGTAGTTGGAGTTATTGATGTTGAGGTCGGAGTTCGTGATGGGGATGCCCAACTGCTGGAGGAGCTCCGAGTCCTCGTTGTAGAGAATCAGTTTGTCGTAAAAACACAAGAATTGAATGGGGAAGTAGTTGAGCTGCTTGAGGCGCAAGTCTACCTGGCGGAACAACTGCGACATGGACACGAGCCGCGTGCCGAAGCGTTTCTTGTTGATGAATTTGATGCCGTAGATCAAAAGTCTCTGCAAGATCATAATGATATTTGTGACGAAAAAGAACAAAATCCGGCCCACAGCAGCGCCAATCTTGTGGTGTGGTCGGAACCGCTTCAGCTCCTTGCATATTCCTGCCTTCACAAGCAAGCTGGCGATGTTCTCCCGCACTTTGAAAATGGAGTTGATCTGATCGAGAATACCCTGCTCGTCCACCGGCGCCACGGGCGCATAGTCGTAGTTGCTTGCCATGAGCCGCTGGGTCTTCGATGTGGTGTCGCTTCCGTGCTGCTGGATCATTGACTGGAGGAGAATCGGCTTGATAGAGAAGTACTCGAGATTCTTGTGGTTGGGCGGACTGAACAAAATCACCGTGAACGTCCGGTCCTCCAGCTTTGACGGCGCAAACACCGGTCGGTCATGCTCCTGGTCGTACGACACGAGCAACAACTGGTCCGTCTGAAAGGTGGGGGCGGTGGAGGCGATGATTTGGAGGTGTTCTTTGGCGAGCTGCTCGCCGAGCTGAATCAAAGTGTCTTCGACCGGCAACGGCACGAATTGAACCGCCACGTACACCCCGTTGTCGAGGTAACCGATGAGCGAGGCGTCCCGGGACTCGCGCAACGGCCTGATCAAATCCTTGGGAAAGAAGACATGATTGTTCATTGAGGAAAGCTGATGCTATCTCTTCTCAAATACTGCGAACTGCTGTTCAAGTGGCGGAAGAGACTGGGGCGCCGCAAGGGGTGGAGTTTGTCGGTCGACTCTTCGGGCTCAGGGGCGGCCGGGTCGACAAATGGGTACGGTTTTAAGACAGCGAAGTGCACAACCAAGACAAGGCCAGCAAAACTTGCAAAAATGACAGATAAAACCACCAAAGCTCTGGCAAAAATCTCAAGAAATGACGTGTGGGGCTCCACGGGGATCGACTTCGGGTAGTAGCGCAAGAACCGTTGGATAGTCGAAGGCTCAGAGTCCAATGTCATACAATTGCCGCGCTCACTGAAAAATCACTATGAACTGAAAATCGCTAGATAACTGAAAATCACCTAGAAACTGAAAATCGCCTAGAGAACTGAAAACCACAGATGAAATAAATCATACCTAGATGTGAATTGAAAGGACATAAATATATATAGTCATAAGAAACCTAGTTTCTGTAGTGGGAGATATTACTGTTCTTGCGGTGGAGCTCTACGATGGAAGCGCTTCTCTGGGGTTCCTCGGGCCCTGCCTGCAGGTCGGATATGGAGTTGCTTCTGGAGCGCACCAGCGACCCTCTTCTGCTGACGGCTTCGGGCCGGGAGTTGACGTTCAAGTTCAAAATAGCCTTGACAATAATCATAAGAAAGGACGCCACAACTAACGCACCACCTCCACAGAGGAACACAAACCCTGGTCTATTCCAAGAGCTGATGGACTTCTTGTAGATGGAGAGAAGAACAGTAGGCGCTAACAACATCATACAGTTCTTGATCAACGAAATAGCTGCAAAAAGCTCGCCGATTTTCGACTCCGGATAATACTTGACGATACTGGAGTTCAACGCCGGACTGGCCAAGGACCCAAAACTGCCGATGGCAGCAAACACATAGACCTGGGTCGAGTTCTGGGCGAACGCAATGAGCATGATGCCAAACCCTTCGATGGCCATGCCCACAAACGAATTGAAGAAATCTATCATGTCGAACTGGGTCTTTATGTGGGTGAACTTGAACCGCTTGATGAGCAATTTTTGGATCAACGGTGAGAGCAAGATCAACACCGTGGCCTTCGAAGCGCACGACACTGCCATGGCATTGCCGATCTGGAACTGGTTCCACTCGAACTCCAAAATACCGTACAAGAAGAGCACCTCGGAAAGGCCGATGGCCAATCCCGTCAACACGCAATCGCCGATGACCATGAACAACACGCTGATTCTATCCTTCATGAAGCGGGCGTCGGTGTAGGTCAGCGGCTTGAACTCTTTGGGGATGTAAAGCAACCGCAAGGGTCTGAGCACATTGCCGACCGACGCAACGTAGGCGACGGTTCTAACCAAGACGCTCTTGTTGGCCTCCTGCACCTCGGCGAGGGCCTGGGCGTCGACAGAGATGGTGGACATCGATCTAGACTTCTTGATGGCCTTGTCGGAGCGAGACTCGGGCAAAACGAAGATCGAGCCGGCCGTAGCAAGGCCGAGAATGACGATCTGGACCATGAGCGGCACGAACTCGTGGCGCTCGATGAGCACCTCGCTGTTGACCGACTTGGAGTTGTCGGGAGACGACACTTTCTGCGAGGCAATCAACACGAAGTTACCAAGCACCGGGCCCAACGAAATACCCACGTACAAGAAGGCCATGGCCAAGCCCAAGTAGTACGTGCGTTGGTGGGCGTCGGAGATGTCCGAGACGTAGCAGTTGCACAAGGAGATGAAGGCCATCAAGCCGCCAGCCAAGTTTCCAAGAATCTCCGAAAACACCATGAGCCCGAACTGGAGATACGGCGAGTCCGTCATGACCCAGTACTTGAAGATCTTGCCGACCAAGTTGGACACACACACGGCGATAAAAAACGGTTTCCGGCCATGCTGGTCCGATAACTTGCCTACTTTGCTCACAGCAAACAACCCCGTAATTCCCACACAGATGGTGGTGACCATCTGCAAGTTGGACACGATGATCTCGGTCTCGCTGGGGTCGCAGAACTCCCGGTTGGTGTCCCGCATCAACGCATTGCAAGCAAGCTTGAACATAATAACTCTCTTGGAAGACTCTCCTTCACCTTCAGACAACGAGATGCAGAAAAGAAGAAGCCCCACCATGTACACCAGCGGGCGCTTGAGCCAGTGCAACGACTTGTTGAGGTGGCGCTGCTCGCGGAGCCACACGGCGTCCTCGTCCAATTCGTCCTCATCGATGTCTTCATCGATAGCCTCATAAACATCCTGCACTGCGGCCTCTAAGTTGACTTCAGGGTCCAAGCTCAAGGGTCTTTGCAGCTCCTCGGGCTCCTTCAACAAACGTTCGTTTTCCAGGCTCATAGGTAGTTGTTTTGAAAGAAAACGAGAACTTGAGCCGTTTATTCAAGTGTACGGCTTCGATTTTCCCACAATTAAAGCCGCTAAAAGGCGCAGAATTAATCGCACCGAGCTGATTCCGTGCCTAATGGGGAAATGCATGTAGTTATATAGTCTATACTCTAATTGGTGACCCGTAGGCACCTCTTGCCTACGATTATAAGGGCCACGAGACAGGTGAACGCCAATGACGCCAACCCAAAAATCATGCCGGGGTGCCCGTGTCTGAGCCCAAACCGGTAGATGGACATCGACACTACGGGTGCAACGATGCACCCGAGACCGTTGATGAGCGAGATGCCAAGAAGCACCTCTGAAGTCTTGGACTTGGGGAAATATTTAATTAATGCCGACTGCGCAGTTGGCGAAAGAATTGCCCCAAGGCACCCTGCGATCAACGAGGCAAATAGCTCAGGGGTGTTATTGGCTGCAGCAATGCCAAGATAAAAGAATATGTCGAAAAAAGCCCCGAGGAGGATCATCGCCAAGTCCACCAAGTCTAATTCGTTTTCCTTGATTTCTAGTTTGAAGTATTTCGCCAAAACCGTATGGCTGATAAACGGAGAAATTGCAAAGAGCACCACGCACCGTGAGAATGCCAACAACGACATGAGGTTGGCTATATCCTTGGACTTCCACTTGAACAAGTAGATCCCGTATTGGATAATGATCCGGCCCACTCCAATAGAGAAAATCGAAGAGATCACGCTACAAACCACCAAAATAAATACCATAAGCCGGATTCTGTACTTCTTGTTGACGTATTGCGGCGAGACGTATTCTGCCGGGAGCCACAAGGTTTGTATTGGCTTGAGGATATTCATGTAATTCAAAGGCTTGAGAAGAGCGCCCTGTGGCTGATTGTCTTTTTCGGTCTTGGACTCTGGCAACACGAATGCGATGTAAACGATAAGTATGAAGCCGATGGCAAGCTCGAACTGCAACGGCACGAACTCGAGTGCGGTAATGGGTGCAAACGTCTTGGTCTCGTTGATGGACATTTTAGATGGGGCCCTCAAGAGAAACCTCGAGAGCATGGGCCCCAACGTTTCGCCCGCAAAGATGGCACCTATGCCGAACCCCATCAAGAAGACCCGCTTGTTTGGGTGCGCCACATCGGCAATGTAGGAGTTGACCAAACCCTGGTATCCAAACAACCCGCCTAAAACACTCTGGGTGAAATCACTGAACAAGAAAGTGTAGAATTGGAAAGTGTCGTGAGTTTTGAAGGCTACAAATGTGATTGAACGGGCAGCGAATACACACACAACGATCATGAGCATGAACGGCTTGCGGCCAAACCGCTCCGAGAGGTTTCCGATATTGGCTAAAGCAAAGATCAGAGCCAACTGAGAGATGAGAAGCGACCATTGGCTGTAGTTAGACATGAAAATTTGCACGTCCTTGGAGTCACACACGCCATCCGCATTCTCAAGACTGATGGTGTTGCACGCGAGCTTGAACATGATGATGTTCCGAACCGGCTCCCCCACAGACGAGAAGGTGTAGAGGAAAGCAGCAATGCACACGAACGGCACCGAAGCCTGGGGGAACCAGCGATTTTGAAATTTCGCCGATTCGACTTCCGGGTCCCGGGTCTGGTCCGAGGGTGACCCAATTGACTGGTGAGAGTCCACGGCGTCGGAACTGTCGCTTTTCAACAACCGGCGGGTCTCATCCATTGCTGCGAATTGCCAGAAACGGCTGCAGCTGATAAGCTGCCAGGGCTAAAGCCCTGACTGCGAAGCGCGCGCAGGTGATGGTGAGGGCTTGAACCAATTGGCGCGCGCACGCACGCAGGCCGGATCCTGCCTGCAGGCTGGGACCTCACAAATTTTTCATAGAAAAATTTTCAAACTACTACTACTCAAACGATTAATCAAGATGTCTTTGCCAGCCTCGTTTGATTTGACTGCTGAAGATGCTAAATTATTGTTAGCTGCCAACGTCCACTTGGGTTCTAAGAACGTTCAAGTATGTACCACCACAAATTGGATGGAAAATGGCCATGAACAAGGAATCCCAGAAGCAGTGAAAAATGGATCGAATTGGTTCCAGTCCCCGTAGAAAACCAACCAGTCCCTCGTCCCCGATCCACACAGAGTCCCGCCTGAGTCCCCAGCTTCCCAGTTCATTGGCGGCCGTCCTATGCCGATTTCATTACTAACAAATAGGTTCACAACAAGCCTTACGTCTACAAGACCAGACCAGACGGTGTCAACGTCATCAACATTGGCAAGACTTGGGAAAAGATTGTCTTGGCTGCCAGAATCATTGCTGCCATCCCTAACCCATCTGATGTTGCTGTGTGTTCGACCAGAACTTTCGGCCAAAGAGCCGTGTTGAAGTTCGCTTCTCACACTGGTGCCACCCCAATTGCCGGTAGATTCACCCCAGGTAACTTCACCAACTACATCACCCGTTCTTTCAAGGAACCAAGATTGGTTATTGTCACCGACCCAAGAACTGACTTCCAAGCTATCAAAGAATCTTCATACGTCAACATCCCAGTCATTGCTTTGACCGACATGGACTCTCCATCCGAATACGTTGACGTTGCTATCCCATGTAATAACAAAGGTAAGCACTCCATTGGTTTGATCTGGTGGTTGGTTGCTAGAGAAGTCTTAAGATTAAGAGGTATTATCCCAGACAGAGCCACCGAATGGTCTGTCATGCCCGACTTGTACTTCTACAGAGACCCAGAAGAGATTGAACAAAACGCCTCTGAAGACGCTAAGGACGACGTCGAAGAACCAGCTGCTGTTGAAGCTGAAACTGAATGGACTGGTGAAACCGAGGAAGTCGACTGGGCTGAATCTGGTGCTACCCCAGCTGCCGAAGAAGCTGCTGCTCAAAACTGGTAAGGATATCGTAAATAGAGATTCTATTGTATATTGTATCTAAATGACATAATAGTAAGACTATTGTATTCTGGCTCTACTATTTCTAAGTAAGGTCTTCACCTCGCACGTGATCCGCACCATAAAAGAAAAATCTGCTGAAAAATTTCTCATATTTGATTACCATCGGATTCCTGGACAAGCGGCCAAACACTTCTACCTCGGGCGCTTGTCCTCTTCTGGACTACACTCGTTTTGAGTGGACCTCCGGGCGGTCTCCCATACGAACTTCCCGGTTTATCGTGCGTCTTCTCTTCAATAGACTTGGCACTTCATGCCCGGGACACATTGTGTAGTTCAGTAACCAATTCCCAGTGCTCGCATTTTAGTGATGTAAAACCTTAATTAAGCACGCTAATCTGTCAACATCGCGTATCTCCATGAAGTTTGGCAAGGCGTTCCAGGAGTTCATCTACTCCTTGAGCACCAGCGACAAGTACTCGGAGTTCGACTCGCGCAAGTCGTTCAATCGCTTGAACAAGCCGCTCTCCGAGACCGAAACCAACTTATTACTGCAAAATAACCTCTCCACCGCCTCCGTCAACGAAATCGACGAGGACCCGCGCGCCGCCACCGACTCGGTCCACGAGGTGCATCTCGCGTGGCGCCACATCAAGAATTGGCTCCACAAGCACTCGCCAGACCTCAACAGCTCGCTCCAAAAAGCCTGCACCGATAGCGATTTGGACGACTTCCAGAAAGACTTGAACATCCAGTTGCCCCGCTGCGTCGTGGAGTTTTTCAAGTTGACCGACGGCCAGCTCACCGACGACTACAACAACATCGGCGGGCTCGTGTTCGGGTTGAAGTTGATGTCGTTGGACGACATCTCGGTTATGACGGAAAACTGGCGCAAAGTGTCCAAGACCTTGCAGACCCAATTGTCCCACCAGACCAGCAAGCTCCAGGCGCTCCCCAAGATGACCAACTACCGCAGCTCGTCGTCGCTCGACTTGATCGACGGCCGCGGCGCCTCGTTTTCCGACCTCAACTCCAGCGCCCTGAACGTGTCGAGCCCCGTGGACCAGACGCTGTCAATCATGCCATCCCAGCGGTCCATTCCCCCGGGAAAGGTGCACAGCGTGTTTGCACACCCCATGTGGATCCCCATGATCACCGACGAAGCAGGCAACTGTATCGGAATCGACTTGTCTCCGCCGTCGTCCGGCGACGGCAAGTGGGGCCAGGTGATTCTCTTCGGGCGGGAGTTCGACACCAAGTTCCTTCTTGCCGACAACTTCGGCGACTTTCTTCTCATTTTCGCCAACGACCTCGAGATCGGGAACTGGAAGATCGCTACGCCCGACAAAAACAACTACGGCGACCTCATGATCGGCAACGAGGGCGACTTGGTCTTCGTGGACAAGGCCACCCAAGAGGAAATGGACTACTTGACGGTGCTCAAGAAAAGGTGTGTTGAAAAGTGGATCCACAGTCTCGTTGACCAGGAAATAACCCCAGACACTAAACAGCTAATCAAAGACCTCAAGCTGAACCCAGACTCGATCCTCAAGGTCAAGGGCTTAAACAAGAAATCCATCGACAGCTTCATAAATGATAATCTAAACATTTTAGATGAAGCTCTCGTTAAACCTGCTGGACTGAAACCAGCCGCCAAAAAACTGCATCCCGACACCATTGACGAAAACCCCGATTCTACGCTAGAGAACGTT
The DNA here is from genome assembly GCA_039762375.1 of Keqinozyma sinolaborantium. NCBI lineage: Eukaryota > Fungi > Ascomycota > Pichiomycetes > Serinales > Debaryomycetaceae > Keqinozyma > Keqinozyma sinolaborantium. The sequence goes on along the minus strand of JAQRFW010000012.1, from coordinate 16,848 downwards.
ACATTATAAAGCTTCATTTCATATCAGTTGATTGTATTACTACCAAATAATTCTTTGGATACCAATTTCGGTACTCCAGCTAAACTCATAGCTAAAAAATACCATCATGAACAACACGTTAATAGACGCCAACCACACAAACTCAAATATATGCTTAAATTTGCTGTCTGGTTGAATAAATATCCGGAAGAAAACCAATGGGACTATGTAGTACCTAGGCTCGAACAATGGCGACGGAATCACAGTCAAACAAATAGCGCCAAAGAAAGCACCAACTGTGAGAACAGACAACGACAAGTCGCCCGTGTTCAGAAGCAATGTGTGTGCTACATTCCAGGTGCAAAAGTGGTAGATTGGGATCATGGCGAGACCCAAACGTTCATCACTCAATACTTTTCTGTAAAAGTAGAAGGTGTAGTGTCTGTTGTCGGCAAGGAGGAAGGGGTGTACAATGGTGAAATTGTCAATCACAAATTTAATCCCGAAAAAGGTGACAGCTGTAATCCAGATGTTGAAGCCATAGTTGCCGGAAACAGCGAACCGCAAGTACGCTGTGATCTTCTTCCACGATAACCAAACAGGCAAAGTGAAAGCACTTACGAAGAGCATGCAGTAGAAAACCTGCACAACGTGGAAGTTGACGGTATGGTTTTCTTTGTCGCCAAAAGTAATGCCTCCATTTATCTTCAAGAAAAGACCAAAGAGGGCAAAGTTGATCAACGAAGGAATCAAGAACGCAAAGTTTTTGAAAGCCGATTCTATGTATGACTTGGTGTATCCAATCACGTTGGATTGTTTCGGGGTTCTTCTGTCAATTGAGATGGCAGTGATAAATGCAAGCCAAACAATATTGGTTTGGCGGAACCACAAGCTTGCAAACCCCAAGAGTCCACTGAGCCAGGCATTCACGTGGCTTTTTGGGTTTCTGTACACCAATCCAAAGGCTAGCACTAGTAAGACTGTAGCCCATACGTCGGTGTAGAACAAAAAGTAGTAAGAAAATAATAATGGCAAAGATATTATGTTGACGGCCCAGAAGTTGTTGGCATTAAACGAGCTTACCAACAACAACAGAAGAGGGAGAACGCAGAGACCACCTAAAAGGTTCACGGATCTCAAAATATCGTAGTTCTGGCATAATTCCTCGATCGGAATCCCACTCACCAGCGATATCACCCGGGCGTAAACGAACCCCAATATGTACAAGCCAGGCGGTGTGGTGATTTTATTGTCCCACTGGTCGAATTGATAGTGGCAGTAGACGTCACATTGACGTAAGTGGAATTTTTCGTCAATAAATGGCTGTGTGACATTGAGTGAAACCAAATGGTGGACCGTCCCACAAAACATTATCAAAAAAGGATTAGCCACAAACTTTTTGACCAATTCAACATTGTCGTACTCTTCAGGCTGTTTTCTTAGTGCTTTCGCTGACTTCTTGCGTTTAATCTTCTCGGACTGATTTGACATTCTGGAAATCTCGCGATGTTGGATTCGATAGCTGCTAAGAATTCATCTTGTTCCTGTTTTTACTTTTTTGAAAGAACAGCTGTTGTACGCTGGTAGGTCTTTTGTTTATAGCTTGGTATGATTCTGGTACATTTATTATGTTTTTCAGATTTTTTAAGATTTTACTAATTTGTGTTTTAAATGTATTTGCTGCAAAATTTATTGAATTTCACAAATAATTTACCTGTCCATTTATATTTGTAATATATTCTAAACATCCTTATAGCTATAATTGCCAATTTAATTGCTATTCATGAGTTTGGCGGAAACTGACCGTACAATCCCGCTCCGTAGAGACTCGTTTCGATATATACAAAAAAGCACTGGCACTTCACACTTTCCCAAATTCGAACTTTCGCTCAGAGATGATTCTATCTTGAGTATGCCGGTGCCGAAACTTACTGCTAATGACGAGAAAAGTGGCACAAGTAATGTAAAATATAAATACGATTCAGTTATCGCCAATAGCTTGGGCCTTGATCTCAGAAGTAGCGTCTTTACCTTCAAAAAATCCAAAATCGTCCCAAAATTACCTCCAGAAACGACATCATACAGAACCCAAGAGCGTTCTTCAGAGAGGGCAATCGACAAGGCAGAAATCCTATTGTCTGCGTGTCTAGTGAAAGCACCGGGTCTTGTGAACGACTACTATTCAAATTTAGTATCCTATACCAACAAGAGAAACAAAATTGCTATGGGCCTAGGAAGCGGCTCCTATATATGGACCGTTTCCGACTGCCAGTTATCTTCGCTTGCTGAAAAAGACGACTATCCGGTGAGCTGCATCAGCTGCTCACAGAACGACTTGCTTTTGGTGGGAAATACCAAAGGCAGCGTTTCGGTTGCTAGTTCCAGACTGAACACCACCCTTGCAACCATCCAACTCCACAGAAGCAAGATCCACTCGTTTGCTTGGTTAAATGAGGGAAAGTATTTCTTTGCAAGCGACCATGAAGGCATGATTCATTTCGTCAGCATAAAACAAAAGAAGAGAAAGGGAGCGGAGCCCGAGATCACCTTGAAAGTGGAGCATGTGTTCCAGGTCAGCAGACTGATGGTGTGCGGTATGTACTGATATTTAGGGTTTACTGACCATAGGCATTGCAGTCAGCCACGATCTGCAGCTCGCAGCCTTCGGCGGCAACGACAACCGAGTGACGCTCTGGAACATCAGAGACATCGCCAACCCCAAATTGAAGTTCATTTTCCACCATCGAGGAGCCATCAAGGCATTGGCTTTTTGTCCGTGGGCGCCGTCGCTCTTAGCCACCGGGGGCGGCGAGAAGGACCGGTACATCCGGTTCTGGCACACCAGGTCGGGGGCGTTGGTCAAGTCGCTCTTCACCAACGGCCAGGTGACGTCGCTCTGGTGGTCGCAGAAGTCGAAGCAAATCGCCGCTACGTTTGGCTACGGGTCGAGCGACTCGCTCATCTCGATCTACCGGTTCCCCGACATGACGGTGGTGGCGCACGTGCCGTCGCAGGGCCGGCTCCGGCTCATGAGCGCCTCGCTTTCTGGCGACGGAACCGACTTGTGCGTGGCCGCCAGCGACTCTACGATCCGAATTTACCGGCTTTGGAGCGGCAACGGCGTGCTCGCCGGCATGAACGGCGTCTACGGCAGCGAGCTCATCGACCTCAGCGAGGGCATTCCCCCCGCCAATGCCACCATCCGGTGACCGTTTCGCACCCAAGCCTGCATAGGCCCAATTGACAGATTTGACATACGCATAGCCATAACCTTAAACATGTCAGCTCCTCTTATCAACAGGTCGCTCACGACGATCCGGACCGAGCTCGAGTTCTTGTACGACTCGGAAATCATCGACGAGCCGCTCTACAACAAATTGTTGGCGGCGCTCCCGCAGAAATACCTGAAAGACATGAAGCCGTGGGGCATTGAAAAGATCGGTGCTGGGCCCGCCGCCAGCATCGACAGCTTGTCGAACCAGATGGAGAAGGCCCAGATCTCCAAGCCAGAGCCAGCGCCCCTGTACACCCCGGCGCCAGCGCCAGAACAACCACCTACTCCAAAAACGGTGGGATTCTGCAGGGCGCTTTACGCCTACCAGGCCCAGGAAAGCGACGACTTGTCGTTGGCCAAGGACGAGAAGGTCGCGGTGCTCGAGCACTTGTCGGAGGACTGGTGGAAGGGCTACCGGGCGTCGAATCCGTCGCAAGTCGGAGTGTTCCCATCGAACTACGTCACCAGCATTTCCGAGAAGGAATTCAACAGCATCCGCGAGGCGGCGCCGCCACCGCAGTCGGAGAAGCAGCACTACTCGCCGCCCAACTACTCGTCGCCCACCCCGTCCTACAACCAGTACAACCAGTATCCCCCACAGCAGTACCAGCCGCCGCCGCAACAGCACCAGCCGCTGTACTCCGAGTACCCCCCACCGTCGACCAACTACTACCAGCAGCCCCAGCAGCAGCAGCAACAACAGCAGCAGCCGCAGGAGCAGGACCAGCAGCAATCACACCCCCACATGCGGAAGTTCGGGTCTAAACTCGGAAACGCCGCCATTTTCGGCGCCGGTGCCACCATCGGTAGCGACATCGTCAACTCGATCTTCTGATCGTCTTCTGATCAACGTCTGCTGATCGGCTCGTCTTTAGAATGTTTAGGAATAATAGGATTTATGGAGCGTCATTGACTATATACATTACTTCTTTCTGCTGTCGGCAGTGGTGTTCAACAACAAGGTGTCGTTGTCCAACATGATCTTGTTGGGCGAGGTGGCCAAGATGCCGGCGATCTCTCTGGCGGTGTCCAATCTCTTCAACTCGACGTAGTCCTTGGACTTCTTGATGGCCTCACCAATCAACTCGGCCGACTTGGCCTCACCCGAGGCCTTGACCACCAACTGTTGCTTCTCCTGGATGGCCTTGTCGACCACGAAGGCGGCTCTCTGGGCGTCCTGCTGGGCGATCTGCTTGGCCTCGACGGCGGCGCTGAACTCGGGCGAGAACGTCATGAACGTCAACGAAACGTCGTCGAGCTCGATGTTGAACTTCTTGGCCCGGCGCACCAAGTTCTCCTTGACCAACCGCGACACCTTCTCACGCTGCGTGATCAACTGCGAGGCGTTGAACTGGGCCACCACGCTCTTCAACACCTCGTTGACGATCGATGGGAGCACCTTCTCGTCGTAGTCCACGCCCAACGTCCGGTAGATCGTGGGCAACAGGAACACGTCGGGCCGGAACAACACACGGCAGGTGATGTTGACCATCTGCAAGTCCTTGGTGCCGGTGAGCGAGGCCACATTCCGGGGTTTGGCCCGCACGTCGTACACGATGGGTCTCTGGAACCACGGCAACACAAAGTGCGTTCCCTCGTTGTAGATGCGGGGCTGCACACCGTTCAAACGGGAGTACACGATGGCTCTCTGGCCACCGTCGACGTTGAAAAGAGCGTTCTGGCCCAAAATCGCCACTCCTCCAAGAAGCAAGAGGCCGCCGGCGCCGGCGAAAATCCCAAAGGGCAGCTTGCCGCCGCCGCCGCCAGAGCCACGGGCCGCGGCCGCCCTGCGTCTTAATTCGGTCTGCAAGTTTCTCCAGTTTGGATCGTTCATGGTGAAAATTTGCCTTTTAGAATGCGAATTGTATAGTAATTATATAGTACAGTAGATTAGGAGGGGACGCCCTCGGAGTCGTTTTTCTTGTAGTAGTCGTTGATCACCTTCTTCCAGTACCGCTTGCGGTTGGTCTGGATCGGGTTGCGCCGGAAAACCTGCTCGATAAAGATGAGCACCACCACCACCACCGCTACCACGCCCACTGGGGCGATAATGCCCGCCAACTTCCGCGTGCTGATGACGTGCTGGTAGGGGCAGGTGGCGTAGGGGCCGCCCGTGACGAAGCAGTCGCGGACCGTCACGTCGTTGAGGTCGATCCACACCTGGTCCACCCCACTGACGGCCATTTGAATCACTAGACTCAACATCTCGAGACTCAGCTTGGGCACCCCCACTGCCGAGCCCTCAGGACACCCAGAGTTCCTGTACACGTCGAAGTAGGTCTTGCGGTCCTTGCGGACCACCCACTTGAACGGGTTGGCTGCATCCTTGCACACGTACGGAAGGTCTTGGTAGCAGTCCTGGACCTCGAACCGCCCGCCGTCAATGGCAACGCACCGCAAGGCGTACTGGTCGTTCTGCAGGGCGTCGAAGCCGTCGTGCGTGCGGTTGCCGGTCGCCCACTCCTCGTTGAGCGGCTGGCCCCAGCGCCAGCTCCAGAACGACAGCGGGATAAAGTGGTCCACTATGGCGCCCAAATTGTCTGTGGCGGCGCCGCTGATGTTGTAGCTGGTGGCGTTCAAGATGGGCGAGAACCCGCAGGTGATGTACTGCGAGAACGAGTCGTTGTTGAAGGGCTGGAGGTCGCTGTCGAAAGCGAACCGAAAACGGGACTTCAACGCCAACTCCTCCAACAGCTGGGTGTCGTTGTTGGCCTGGACGGCGGCGCACTGCGCGAGCGACGTGGGCGAGGCGATCGTGGCGTTGAGCGTGGCGTTGGCGATGAACACCGTCTCCAGGTCCAAGGTCGTAAGATGCGAGGCCGCTGCATCGTCCGGATTGATGACGGTGGTCACGACCCGCTTCAACTGCTGGAGCAAGAACTGCTCCAACCCCGGGAACGAGAGCCGCGACTGGTTGTAGAAGGTCTCGTAGCCGGTGGCGGCGGTCTTGGACAGCTGGTAGACTCGCAAGTCCGCTGGCGTGAAGAGCCCGCTGCCCAACGTGCCCACCGTCTGCGCCAACGTGGCGTTGCCCATCTCGGAGAACGCCTCGTAGTGCGCCGTGGCGTTGGCTGCCGCAGGCTTGATCTCGTGCACCGAGTAGAGCACCTGGAGATAGTTGATGGCCATGTTGGTGTTGGTGGACGACAAGTACGACGATATGGCCAGCATGATCGAGTCGGGTGTGAAGTCCGGCTGGCAGTAGTACTCGTGGTTGTCCCACTGGACCTTCACGGGGATGTCCGGCCGGGAGGTGATGTTGGAGGGAAACGGCGCCGGACAGAGCTGCCATTTGCCGACAAATGTGTTGTAGTAGAGGTCGATGTGGACCAAGCGGGCGCCGACGTCGAGGAGCGTCGTGATGTCGGCGGTCGAGTCCAGCGTGTAGCCGTTGCGGAAGATACTTGACGTCAACGACACTCCAAACGACGTAAACTGGTCGATGGGCACGGAATACGAGATGTCCCGCTCGCTCTGGAGCCCCGTCTGCGTCTGTGACGACGGCTTGGGCCAGTTGGTGAAGTTGTGGCCCACCACGCAGCTGGCGTACACCAATAGTAGTAGCATCATCATCTCGCGAAGTGTTTTGGATCGGTCATGAATTTGGCCCTAGCGAAAGCGCTGCTCAACGCCAACCAGCTGGCCGCCGTCACGTCCAGCGCGAGCGGACGGCTCCAAATTATCGCCGGGCCTGGCACGGGAAAGACAAAGGTCTTGGTGGCCCGGGTAGCGTATCTTCTCTTGCACCAGAAGATCCCGCCCCAGCGGCTCATCGTGACGACTTTCACCAAGAAGGCCGCGGCAGAGATGATCGAGCGGCTTACGCCAATGGTCCAGGGCTCTTCAATTGACTTGAACAAGCTTTTGATCGGGACTTTTCACTCGATTTGCTACAGAATTATTCGCCAGTTTGGCCAGCACCTCGGCATCCACAACTACACCATCGCCGACGACCGCGACTCGACCCAGCTCATCACGCAGGTCTTGAACGACCTCTCGTCGGAGGACCAGCGGTTCTTGGACTCGCTCTCTAAGGACGAAACCGAGAAATTTGCCGGCGCCGAGTCGAGACACAGCGGATACGAGCCAAAAGCGTTCAAGCGGGCCATCTCCAGCCTCAAGTCCGCGGCAATGACCGTCGAGAAGTACTCGGCCTCGCCCAGCCCCAACCGGTGCTTGGAGTTGGTGTACAGACGGTACCAGGAATGGTTGCGAAAAAACTTCTTGCTTGACTTCGATGACTGTTTGCTCGAGTGCCACCGCCTCATCACCCAGTACCCCATATTGGGATACGTGGAGCACGTGTTGGTCGACGAGTTTCAAGACACAAACGAAGTGCAGCTCCAATTAATGTATGCCTTCGCAAAGGGCCACCCGACCGACCCGCAGCTTCAAAACAACGTCACCATCGTGGGCGACCCGGACCAGAGCATCTACGCATTCCGAGACGCCCAGTCGAAAAACTTCCAGATCATGAAAAGCTACTACCAGCGGAGGGATCTCGACGTCAAGCAGATCATGTTGGACCAGAACTACAGATCAACTTCAGACATTCTTAGTATTTCCGAGGCGTTGATGCGACAGCAGGGCGATAGAGTACAGAAGAAGCTCAAGTCGCAGCTCGACACCTCGTTCAAGCCTGTTCACACCACGCTAGACTCGCAGCGCAACGAGGCAAGATGGCTAGCGTACCAAATTCTCCATCTCAAGGCGCTACCCAATCTCTTCAAGTACCTGGAAATGGCCATTCTCGTGCGGTCCGCCTACCAGACGCGGGCCATCGAGGCGGCGCTCGTCAGCTGCGGCATACCGTACTATATGATAAGAGGAAAGGCGTTTTGGGAGAGAAAAGAGGTGAGAGCGATAGTAGACTACCTCCGCGCCATTGGCAACCCCAATGACCGGTTGGCATACTTCCGGTCGGTGAACTTGCCGAAGCGAGGAGTGGGCGATAGAAGTCTACAGGCGATTGACGAGTACATCGCTAAAAAGGGCCTCGTCAACAGCACAGTTCACGACAGGATCAGGGAACTCGCTTCTGGCAAAGTGGAGTCGAAAATCCCGCTGAACACTCGCTCCAAAATCTTGGAGTACATCCAGCTCATAGAAGAGTGCCGTGGGTTGTTGGGTCAATACGATAAGCTGCCAGATCCAAGTATTTTAACGGCAGTATTCGAAACGGCCTACACAAAGTCCGGTTTGAAGGCGGAGCACACAGACATACAGTCGTCGCAAGAGAAGGAGAGTACCACTGGCAATGTGCAAGAAGTGTTGAAGTACTTGTTGGAGTTTGTCCCCCAAGATGATAAGGTTTTAGGCGAGGAAGAAGTAGAAGTTGTAGACGAACGAAACCACCTCAACAAATTCATTACATCGATTGGGCTCTTCGAAAGCGAGAAAGACGACCAGCAAGAAGTCGACAGAGTGGCTGTGTCGACAATCCATGGATCCAAAGGTTTGGAGTGGCCGGTGGTATTTGTGCCAGGGCTTTCTGAAGGGCTTCTACCTGCCAGCTTTGCCTTAAGATCCAAGTTGGAAGAGGAAGTGAACGAGGAGAGACGTTGTTTCTACGTTGCGACGACCAGGGCCAAATTGCTCTTGTACATCTCGTCGGTGGTAGAGACAAATTCCTGGGAGGGCTACAGGATGCCTTTGGAAAAAGAGTCGAGGTTCTTGAAAAAGATCAAGGACCAGACCACCCAAGTGCAGTCGGTGTTCAGCGAGTGGAAACACCTCAAGAAGCTCTACGAACTACACGGCTCAAAAGATATCGGGAAGTTCGACTGGGAGACTTTCAACCAAGGGTATATTTATGGGTTGGATGAATTTCTCCGAGAGAACCGTAACGCAATCGACCCCTTCAACTGGACAGGCAGCAGGAGGACCACATACAGACCCCCCAGCCCCCCAAGGAAGACGCCGCAGCAGTCTGCTGACGATAAAAGAAAGTACAACGATATCGTGGAAGCAAGAAAACGGCTCAAGCAAAGGCACCAGCAAAACCAGCGCCCCCAAGGCCAAAACGGGGTCAATGGCATGGGCATGCGAAGAGGGTTCAAGACGGCGGCGTTCAAACCACCACGCCCCATGGCAGCCCCCAACACGCTGGGCAAGTCGAGGGCACCCTCGTACGTGCCCGAAAAGCGAATACAGTGAACAAATTACGATATATTTAGCTACTTGGTGATCTGGAAACTCCAGGGCAAGTTCAAATGGGTGTTCTTGTCGTCGTCCACAAACTTGGTCACAGCCGAGTACGAGCCTCTGGCCAACAAACCCGATGGGGCTTCGACTTCGGTGAATGCCTTCTCATAGTAAGGCTTATCGGTGGTATTGGGGGCGTAGGACCCCAAGGGCTCCTCGAGCTTGTCGACGCGGATGCCCGCCTTCTTGACGGAGTGCAAGTACTTCAATCCGGTGATGATTTCGTGCTGCACCCGGAACTTGACTACGAGCTGGTACACTGATTTCTCTTTGATGGTGAATTTGATGTCTTGCTTGATGGTGTTGCCGTGGGCGTCCTCCAAGTTGATGACGATGGGCTTCAAGGCCGGCTGGTCGGGGAACAATAAGGCCATTTCCACCACGACGACTTTGCGGGCATCGCCAGCTTTGACAGGATAAGCGTTTGAATCATCGGTCAACCCGAGCGACGCTTTCCACTTGGCCAAACTCTCGTCCTCGGCGTCGAGCTTGGTGTACTCGGCGATGGTTTTCTTCTCTCCCACGGTGTAGCCCTCGACGGACTCGGGCACTAAATCTTCTTCGTTGGACATTGACGAGTAGTGATTTGGGTTTGGTTTTATGAGAGGTTGTGTGCAGGTCGTGCTTTTGGCCAGCTAACCCTAATGCACCCGGATGCACGCAAGCGACCGTCGCCTGTGGCCGTGCAGCGGAATGTTGCGGCGCTGGCGGTGCAATTAGGTCCTTTGCGATGGGGCTGTGGTGAGCTGAGGTGAGCTGAGGTGAGCTGACAATGGTTTCAGCAGATAATGGGCGGCTAAATAGCGTCAATGATGAGTAGTAATGGATGACAGTAGCATTAGGCCAAGTATTTGTAGTGATGCAGGCCGATGTCCATCGCAGGTTGGAGCTTTGCCTATATAGGCGGTACTATCGCCCATCTGAGCCAAATCGCCATTGCCTACCACTGGCCTACAACAGTTACTAATAGTCTACTGACAGTCTACTAAAGGTCTACACCAGCACCTACACCACACTAACACTACTAACACCTGCCCAATTGCTAACTGCGTTGGTGCTCGAATCGCATTTTCCATTCACTATGAGTGCTGATGAAGTATGTGCCCTCCGCCATTGCCTACTAACCGCAGATCCGCGCCAAGCGGCTTGCCAAGCTCGCAGCCATGGGGTCGGCCAGACCGGCGTCGCCCCAAAGCTCCAGCGGCCAGCCCGATTCTTCGCCCAAAGCAAACCCCGAGCCCAAAAAGATAAAGACCGAGCCGCCACCGCAGCCGCCAGCGGCCCCCAAGCAGCCCGCGCAGAAGCCCGCGGTCAAGACGACCCCGCTGGCCGAATCGGTGTTGTCGCCAGAGGAACAGGTCTCGCGGTGGCTCGGCGTCCAGTTCAAAGACATTTTTCAGGTCACCCTCAAGCCGGCGGAAGCGACGCAGCGAGTGGTCTATCTCGAGTCGTTGGCGGCGGAGATCACCACCGAGAACAGGCTCCTCGGCGAGTCCGATGTGGAGTCGGTGTTCATGGAGGTGTTGAGCTCGCAGGGCATCCCCACGTCTTTTCTGTCGTCCTTCGAGTATCTCTTTCACATTTACTCGAAATGCTTCCAGTTGAAGCGGACATTGCCCAAGAAGGCGCCGGCGTACGACGCAAAACTCGCCATCACCAATTCCATCATCAACTACGCCTGCTCTTACGGCTTGATCTGCTTCCAAATTGGTGACATGTTCATTAACAACGACGTCGGAAACGCCATCAAGCTCCTCATCCGCTCGCAGTCTACCATGTCGCCGTTCTTGGTCGACATCGTGCATAAGGCGGTGGAGCAGGACTCGCTTCTCGAGCTTTTGAACATCGTTTTACCGTTCGTCAGCAGCCAGATCCAGCAGTTCAACTTGCACGACTCCTCCTACACCAACTACTTGGCGGTGTACGAGACCTTGGTCGACCTCAAGCCCGTGGCCGCCATCTTCTCGCAGGTCGACGGCTTTGAGCCGCCAAACCCAGACGACGGCTTGGACTTCGAGACCAAAACCTTGTTGGGTCCGGTATTGCAATTGTCGCCGTTCTTCCCCAAGGCCGCCACCTACTACTTCGGCCAGAACTTGTCTGTGATGTCGCAGGTGCAGATCCTGTCGGTGTTTGAGTCTCTTCAGAGCGAATACAAAGTGGTCATAGACCGGCTTTTTTTCATTGTCAGCAAGTTGATCAGAGGGTCCGCCGAAACCCGGGAAAACGTGATGCAATGGTTCGCCAGACTCATCAACGTCAGTCATCTCAGACGAGGCAGTCACGCGGACTTCTCCAAGCTCGCCAGCAATGGGCTCATGTTCAATATTTCTGTCATTCTTATCAAGCTCAGTATGCCGTTCTTGGACCACCCCATTTTCTCCAAGATCGACAAGATCGACCCCAACTTCTTGGGCAAGAGCAAGATGTTGAACATCAAAGACGAGTCGCGAGTCAACTCCTCGATCCCCGAGGCCGATGAGTATTTCAGCAAGTACGTCGAAGAAGATACAAACTTCATATCGCAGTGTTTCTACACCACGTTATCGAGTTTGCATTTTGGTATCGGAGGTATCTATATCACCTACGACAAGCTCAAGAACCAGATCAAGCAATTGGAGGAGAGAATCCAGTTGTTGGAGTCGGGCGGCCCATTGCCTGGCGTCAATTCCATGATGCAAAACATGTTGAGCTCTCAACTTCCAAAGCTTAGAGACTCATTGAACGGATACAAAAGCCACAAACATGTCATACAGGCGATTTTCGGCTTCAGAAGTCTCCAGCTTGAGATCTTTGACTTTATTGTCGGTGCGTCTGTCTTCATCACCAGAACCATCGACCCCAGAAACCAATTCCCCGGGGAAAAACTCTCTATTCCTATTTATAAGATCAGCAAGGTGAGCGAGTTGGACGACCAGGATTTCTTGAAAACAAAGTGTCCCGAGCCATGGAAGTTCTTCCCAGAGTATTTTATCGAAGCGATCATCAACTATTGCAAGTTTTCTACCAATTTCAGAGGCTCCCCACTTGTCCGGAACGAAGAAAAACTTACCTGGTTTATAGAGTTCGCTATTGTGCTCATCAGATGTCCCGAGTTATTGGGAAACCCCCACATGAAATCCAATATCATCGAGATTTTGTTTATTGGGTCAATGCCAATGGCTGACAACAGTCCCGGCTTCTTATTCGACATCTTCAACTCCAATAAGCTTGTGATGGACAACATCTTGTACTCGTTGCTCGACTTGTACGTGATGGTCGAGAAGACAGGTGCTTCTTCCCAGTTCTACGATAAATTCAACAGTAGATACTACATCTCGGTGATCTTGGAGGAGTTATGGAAGACCGAGATCTACAGAAACCAGCTCAACACATACTCGGTGGAAAACGTCGACTTTTTCGTCCGGTTCTTCGCCAGAATGTTGAACGATACCACTTTCTTGCTCGACGAAACGTTCCATGAGCTCAACTCCATCAACAAATACCAACAGGAGTTGAAGCGGAGACAAGCTGGGGAACCAGCCAATGAAGAGGAGTTTGGAACCACTGACGAGTTGACAAAAAAGCTCGAACGGTCGGAAAAGAGTGCCTCCAGTTACATGGGCTTGTCGAACGAAACGATGGTTTTGTTTAAATTGTTTACCAAGAGCGTTCCCAAAGGGTTTATGTTGCCTGAATTGGTTGACAGATTGGCGGCGATGTTGGATTACAACCTCGAGGCCATGGTTGGACCCAAGTGTTCCAGTTTGAAAGTGGAAGATCCTACGAAATACCTGTTTGATCCCAAGAGAACGCTTGGAGATTTATGTGAGATATACTCCAACTTGTCACGCGAGGAGGAGTTCGTTCGGGCGGTCTCGAAAGACGGCAGGTCGTTCAAGATCGAGTGGTTCCACAAGGCAGAAAAGATCTTGACGTCCAAAACGTTTGTCGATAAGCGAATCATCAAGAACTTGGTGGAGTTCGGAGAAAAGGCCGAGATCAGGAGAAAGGAAGACGAAGACGAGGAGATGGAGTTGGGCGAGATCCCCGACGAGTACCTTGATCCGTTGATGTTCACGTTGATGGAAGACCCGGTGATTTTACCTTCGAGTAAAATCAGCATCGATAGATCGACCATCAAGGCGCACTTGTTGAGTGACGGAACCGACCCGTTCAACAGAATGCCGCTCAAGCTCGAGGACGTTGTGGACGACGTGGAGTTGAAGCAAAAAATCGAGCAGTTCAAGCAGCAGCTGAAGGCCAAGTAAGACTACATATGCAAATGACTAGACTTAAATTTATATTAATTTACTACAAGGTTTCATTACTTAAGCTTTGATAGCAAATTTTCTCTGGGAGAAGGTGATGTTTTGCTTTCTGGCCTTGTCGGTAATTCTGGAGGCTTCGAACTTAGTCAATCTTCTTCTGATAGCTCTGGTCTTCTTGGCTCTCAAGTCCTTTGGAATGTATTTCTTACCCTTGTAGAAGTCCTTGACGTTGTCTCTTTGGTTCAAGTTGATGACGGTCAAGACTCTGGCAATGTTCTTTCTCACGGTGTGGATTCTTGGGAGGGAAGGCTTCTGCAACTTTTGGACCTTGAGGTTGGCCAACTCTTGTTTCAATTCGACCAACTGTTTCTCCAAGTCGGTCTTGGACTTGGCACGTAATTCGAAAGTCTTGATACCAGCCTGGTGTTAGTAGGGAATGGACGAGTGGGAGACGAAATATGAGAAGAAAAACTGGAAGGGGGAAAACGGGAAAGACAAAACATGGAAGGAGATCACAGCGGATCAGTCACACTGCAACACACAGCGTAGAGCTGTATCTCGTACATCGTCGCCACGAAAATAGACATACCATTTTAATAAGTAGTGATGAAAATTATTCGATGAGAAAAATTTCAAGGTTGGCAGAGGAGCGGAAATCGCGGCCACGTGACGCGGGCTGGCGCCCTGAAAGTGAACATGTCAAACATGTCAGACGACCGCCCCGCCAGCAGGCCGACACCACCAGACCAACTCGGGCCAGCACAACTGTCAGCACCACGGCCAGGACACGGGGCCCACGCCCGTGCCGGCACACCGCCCGCCTACATCAACGATTAACTCTAGTACAATAACGCACTATACAGACATTATCTATAAACAGCTTATCATCAAGACGAGTTCTTCAAGTTAGTAGACAACCATTCCAAACCTTCGTACAATCCGTCACCGGTGGTGGCACAGGTGGACTGGATGTACCATGGTCTCTGTCTGATCGAGTGCAAGCCCAATTTTTCAGTTATTTCGGCAGCGTTCATGGCGTTGGGCAAGTCTTGCTTGTTGGCAAACACCAACAACAAGGCGTCTCTCAATTCGTCCTCGTTCAACATCTGCTGCAACTCCTCTCTGGCCTCGGCAATCCGGTCTCTGTCGTTGGAGTCGATGACGAAAATAATGCCCTGGGTGTTCTGGAAGTAGTATCTCCACAAGGGTCTGATCTTGTCCTGTCCACCGACGTCCCAGACGGTGAAGGAGATGTTCTTGTACTCGACGGTTTCGACGTTGAAGCCGATGGTGGGGATGGTGGTGACGATTTCGCCCAACTTCAACTTGTATAAGATGGTGGTTTTACCGGCGGCGTCGAGCCCCACCATCAAGATCCGCATTTCCCTGTTGCCGAAGAGGTTGTTGAATAACTTGGAGATAGATAAACCCATGACGAAGAGTGATCTGTTATGAAAATTTTAAGGGAGGGCGAGCGTGAATGGACACGCACCAAATAGGGGCGGTGTGCCGCGGGCCAAATTACGCCGCGCCCTACCGCCGCTGGTGCTAACTAGTGCCATATATTAGCAATGCATTATTTACCGACGTTTACTTTGGCCTGGGCGTACTTCTGGAGCGCCCGGATAAACACGAAGTAGCTGACCTCGCGGTTCTCCGGCTCCCAGTACATCTCGCTGAGCCGGATGTGCCACGGCGGGTAGTCTTGGAGGTCGAGGTTGGGCGAGAAGAGAATGAGCAAGTCCGGCTCGGGGCCCACCAACTCCACGAGCTCCTCGTCGATGAGCTCGATCGTGATGTCCGACACCTTGAGCTCGGCGTTGGCCGCAAGCTCGCTCATGGTCTTGGTCAACTCCACGATCGTGGGCTTGCCGTCGACTCGCGAGAGCAAGCTCACCGCCAAGTCCACCGGCTTGTCTTTGTTGTTGATGAGCACGCGGTTGGAGTGGGGGATCTTGATGGAGATGTTGGGCACGTACTCCGTGCCGAAGTAGTTGCCCAAGTTGCGGTTGACGTAGCGGTTCAACTCGATGTAGTGCGAGCTGGCGATGCCGTTGTACTCGTAGATCAGGAGCTCGCGCACGCCGGCGCTGACGCACCACGCCACCACCTCGCTCATGTCGTGCACGAGCCCGTCGAGCCCGCCGCCCTCGTCGTCCTCATCCTTGAAACTCATCACCACGCCTATCCGCCGCGGGAGCTTGCTCAACTTGTTGACGTCGTCGCGGATGATCTGCGGCGACTTGTTGGCGTAGTACGCGAGGTTCATGAGCTTGAGCCGCATCTTGCGGTACATGTACACCCCGTTCTTGTAGATGGAGATGATAAAGAACACCCCGAGCAAAATCGCCGAGTTGATGGTGTGCACGAGCGAACCCTTGCGGTCGAGAAGGCCCCAGAGCGCCCGTGCGTGCCACGCGAACACGCCGAGCACGCCAAGCGACACTTCGCCTGCCGCCGGGGCCTGGGAGGGCGCTAGTTGCACTTGCATTATGTAGAGAATTTCGCACCAGTCACCTGTCTAGATCTTATCGACTGGGCTGTTAGTTTCTGTCTGAGTCTGTTTGTGTTGTGTTCTCTGCGAGCCTTGTCTCTGTGCTGTTCTCTGCGGGTCTCTGTCTCTACGGTTTTTTGCTGAGTTTATTACGGATCCGGCGCTGTTCGCTAATTTGGGCTAATTTGGTGCTCTGCCTGAGCTATTTGCTGCTTTATTCTATTTCGCCTGGCGCTTCCCCCTTCCTCCACATCTCTACGGTATCGCTATGTGGTTGATCCGCATCCCCAAGTTTGTCGACAACATCTTGTACGACAACAGCATCACCGAGGAGTACTACCTCAAGATGCGACAGAAGTCGTCGTCGACGTCCGCCTTCGTCGTGGGGCTTGTCGCCGCCGTCGGTGGCTTCTTGTACGGCTACGACACCGGGCTCATCAACGATATTCTCGAGATGAGCTACGTCGAAAACAACTTTCCCGCCAACGGCCACAACTTCACCAGCCACGAGCGAGCGTTCATCACCGCCATCCTCTCGTTGGGCACCTTCTGCGGCGCGCTCGTGGCGCCGCTCGTGTCCGACCGCTACGGCCGCAAGCTGTCGATCGTCGTCAGCTCCGGCATTCTCTTCAACATCGGCAACGTCT